>LOJH01032978.1:689-16407 GCA_001685095.1 Ellobius talpinus
TCCTCTACTGTATCTTCAGCACTTGAGATTCTCTCTTCCATCTCTTGTATTCTGTTTATGTTTGCATTTTTGGTTCCTGATCATTTTCTCATTATTTCTGTTTCTGTAATTCCCTCAGCTTGTGTTTTCTTTATTGTTTCTAGTTCAGTACTCAAGTCTTGAATAGTTCTTTCATGTGTTTGATTGGTTGGTTTTCCTTAAGGGATTTAACGTTGATGTCTTCCAGTTTTTTGTTTGTCTTTTCCTTCATTTCTTTGAGGAAATTTCTCATTTCCTCTTTAAGAGCCTCAAATAGTCTCCTGAAGTTATTTTTTAGGTCATTTTCTTCTGCTTCATCTATATTTGGTTGTTCAAGTCTTGATGTTGTATGTCTCTAAATTTTATTGCTGTAAAACTTGTTGCTCTTTGTGTAGTTGCATGTGTTCTTACCTTGTCTATTCATCTTTTCCTTTAATTGGTGATGTTGGGGCTGTCTGTGACTCTGGTGATCAATCTGCCATGTACCAGTGGATCCAAGGCTCAGATGACTGCTCCTTGTTCGGCAGTCAGTGTCATGGTTCTAGTTTCCCTGTTGGTCACTCCATGTTCCTGGAGGTTGCTCTGTGCTCCAGAGGCTTGCTTTGCTCCCATGGAGTTTGCTATCTCAGACCTGCTCTGGCCTAGGTTGCCGGCTCAGACCTGAATGTTTCTATAAATGTCCCTGGTCTGGATCTGCTCCTGTGAAGGTCCCTGGCTTGGAGTTTGTTCCACAAAGGTCTCTGGCTCTGATCTACACCCTTGGAGGTCCCAGCTTCGGGTTCACCCAGACCCACAGAGGACCTGGCTCAGGCCTACTCCCTCAGAGGTCCCAGACTCATGCCCAAACCTGCAGAGGTTTCTGGTTCCTGCCTACTCCCTCAGAAGTCCCAGACTTATGCCTGGACCTGCAGAAGTCCTGGCTCAGGCCTAGTTCCTCAGAGGTCCCAGACTCACGCCTGGACTTGCATGGGTCCTGGCTCAGGTCTATTCCCTCAAAGGTCCCAGACTCACACCCAGACATGCAGAGGTCTCAGGATCCTGCCTACACCCTCATAGGTTCCAGACTCATGCCTGGTCCCACAGAGGTCTCTGGTTCTGTCCCACTCCCTCAGTGGTTGCTTCCCTGTATCTGTTCCTCTGGAGTTTGCTGCCTCAGGTCTGCTCTGACCTAGGTCACTGACTCATTCCTGTTTCCATAAATGTCCCTGNTCCTGCCTCTGCAAATGTCCCTGGTCTGGATCCACTCCCACTCATGTGTTCCCTGTCTCAGGCCTGCTCTGATCAAGGTCGCTGGCTCAGTCCTGCCTCTGCAAATGTCCCTGGTCTGGATCCACTCCTGTTCTCATGGAATTTACCTTCCAAAGCCCACTCTGACCCAGGTTGCTGGCTCAATCCTGCTCCTGTGGAGTTTACTACCTCAGGCCTGCTCTGGCCTAGGTCACTGGCTAGCTCAGTCCTGCTCCTGTGGAGTTCACTGCCTCAGACCTGCACCAGCCCAGGTCACTGGCTCAGTCATGCTCCTGTGGAGTTTGCTGCCTCAGGCCCACTCCGGCTCCTGTAACAAGGTATTTTACAAAAACAAGGTATTTTACTCTGTCATGGAAGATGTTATTCCATTTAAAAATCACACAAAAGTTTGCTGTGAAATAATCCTTTTGTACACTGTGAAGATTTGTCACTGTGATTGGTTTAATAAAGAAGCTGACTGGCCAATAGCTGAATAGAATAAAGGTAGGCAAGAAAGTAAAACTGAGATTGATGGGAAGAAGAAGGATGGAGTCAGCAGAGTCACCAGGAGATGTAGAGGGTACAAGACATGCTGGAGGACAGGTAAAGCCATGAGCCACGTGGCAAAGCACAGATAAGAAATATGGGTTAAATTAAAATGTAAGAGTTAGCTAGTAATAAGTCTGAGCTGTCTTCCAAGAATTTATAATTAATATAAGCTTCTGTATGGTAATTTGGGAGCAGGCTGCTGGGATAGGAAACTTCTGCCCACAGAAATTAGCTCACCAACTTTTGACACGATAGCCTTATAATGAAGATTCATTCATTCAGACTGAAAAAAAAACACCCTAGTCTTTCCTGTCAAAAGTTCAGATACCAAAAAGGAAGAGAAAAATAGTAATATTCTTCTATTCATTTCTCAAGTGAAACATCAGCATTCACTCAAATTTGGGAAAACTTTAAAACGTAAAAATGATAAGTAGTAAATAATCAAATGAAAGGGGGAGGAAAAATTAGTCAGACCTGACAGTATAATTCCAAAAGAAAAGAATTTGACAGACTTAGAAAAACAAACAAACAAACAAACAAAAAAACCCAATCTGTTTCCAAATTGCTCGATAGTTGAATTTTTATTTTTTGCTGGTCCCTGAATGGTTCAGATTCTCAGGTCTGCACTTGAATGGTTCAGATTCTCAGGTTTGAAGTATTGCTGCCTCTGTTTAATGTTCATACTGCCAAGCCACACAACTCTCTTGAATATATCCCCATCTCAATTAAATAAGAAATGGGTTTTGGCCAAGCTAATAACTCCTATTTCAAGTTACATTTAGCACCACATCAAAAAAAAGTGTGAATTCTATCTGCACAATGATCTCTTTCTTTCCCAAAGACAACTTCAGCTTTTCACCATGTAAGCTGAAATTACCCCAAGTCTATATTGAACTATCCACCTCTATTCTCGGGGCTGTTATTTCATCTAGAAAGCCTTCAGGTGAAATAAAAACTAGGGTCTTGTACATTGCCCTTTAATTAGTATAAGCTTCTTAAAGAGCAATGGTGTGACTTCAGAATGGGTAGAGGCACAGTGCTGAAATTAAACATTCCTTCTAAATGGCACAAGAATCCTAAGCCATGAGACTCCTGCCAACCCCCTGAGAAGATCAATAGAGCAACAACTGGGCATATAAAACAGAGCTGTCCACTGAAATTCTAGATAATGAAAATTCACAATGGACAGTAGTAGATCTTAAGGGGGAAAAAAGGAGTCCTTTATTTGTGCCTTTGACTAGGGCAGAGGGTCCAGGGAGTCGTGACACCCACTAACACTAACATTCACACATTCACGAGCTCTGAAGTGTTTAGATGACTTCGTATAAATAAGATTAGGTTTTTCTTTAGGAGTCACTGCATGACTAATCACATACACAAGCATCCTAGGGCTTCCGTGAATAACTTTAACTTTAAGCACTTTAACTTTTATTTTGTGCTGGTTGAGATTGAAACCAGGGCCTTGCACATGGTAGCAAATGTTCTACCATTTGAGCTATGCCCCAGCCAACAAAGGCTCACAATGAGTTTTATGGACAAAACCTTTTATCATTTACCGCTCAGTACATTTATCCATGACTTTTGATTTGCTTCACTGATGTGAATGCCCATCTTTTGTACATTATTAATGGAAAACCAAACTTGAATATCACTGGCTCTTCCTAATAGAACCACAGATACAGTGAGTAAACTCTTTCTAGGTTGTAGTTTTATTTTGGATTAAAATTTCTTTCAACAGAAAGATATTTATCTTCTGGCATATTTATCAAAGTAAATATTTCCTATGGCACAGTATTATTAAATGTTTTTCATGGTTGAAATTCCCCATCTTTTTAGGCAGAATTAACAGAACTTTGTTCATACAAAGGTGTTTCTCTCATTTTTAATAGGTGCCATTATTGATGTATCCTTTATTACCACCTGATTGGGACCCACTGGAGGATGGGTACAGGTCTCATTCATCTCTTCATCTCTAAATAAGTCCCAGTGACTTTCAAGAATGCCAACATTATAGATGAGTAGCTTATTGAAGCTTACAGCCACAAGCTTGTATTCTGCTCCTCTCTATTCAGTCCCCATAGCAACGGGCTTGCCAAAGAAGTTGGGTAGGGTGGTGGAGTCCAGAGACAACTCCTCCAGAGTCTATCTCAATCCTGAAGCTCTTTTAGGAGTTAGGAAAAAGGCAGTCCCATTCTGTAGGTGGTAACATGGGCTTCCAAGCCCAGGAAAACCTAAAATGTCTATATACTCTGAAGAAATCCAGTCAGGTCTGAGCACACCAAGGTTTTACATTAAACTCTACCATCTGTGGACTAAGAAACTGAAGTTCAGAAGGCCATGAGTGTCAGATAACCACAGCTTTTGGTTTGTTTGTTTGTTTGTTTGTTTGTTTTTTTCCTCTTTCCTCCCCTCAGAACTTTTAGACAAGTCTTTTTCCCCAAGGGGCTTTTCTTAGCCTGGGCATAAATTGGCCTGTCTTTGGGGTATAAAAAGCACAGCTCCAGAAAACAAACGAACAGATAAACCTAACTGACAACTTATTTCTGAGATACCCTCTATCCCATCCCTGCTACAAGGAGTTGCTATTCTACCTATCAATCAAACCATTAGTGTAAAGAATGTTCCTTTTCCTGGGAATAGAACCTATGGTCTGAGTGGAAGCATAAAGTTCCAGTTGGGCTGGTTTAATCACTTTGGCTGAGGACCACCCCTAGGAAGGTGGGCTCACCTTAAGCCATGCTGAAGAGATGGGTAGAATAATTAGTCCTTTAATAAAACTGTACTTTTCCTTCCCAGAATCCCTACAGTAGAAGCTTACTGGCCACAGCCATGTGGGGGTATAAATCTGCCTGCTCCCAAAGTTACCTTTTCTTCTCTTTCCTTAGCCAACCTGAATCAGCAGGTGTAAGGGTCCCAAATAATGAAGTATTGAGTTTGTAGGCAAAAACAATAGCTGGGACCAGAAGGCCTAGCATAAACTGTCAAACAAGACTATTAACAAGTATACCATTAGTGCGCTGGTGGTGGGGGTTGCGCAGAAAGGCCACGGTCAGCATAGAGGTTAATCAATGTTGGCAAAGAGAACATAGGATACCTCAGACACAGCAGCCTTAGGACTGATAACCACAGCCCAGGGGAAGAAGCAGAAACCTTGACTCCTTGGAGGCACTAGCTCCAGTGTAAGACCAGTCTTGCCAAATCTTCTCCTGGACAAGGGTGCAGAACTAAAGTTCCCTTTGTCCTTCCATCAGAGCCTCTGAGAGAGTCTTGGGTTGATCTAGCTCCCCAACTAAGCTTTTCTTATTTTGGGCTTCTTTACTCTTTTCCTAAATCTTCTCTCCTAGCCATGGAGCTGCTTGCTAGCCATGCCTTTCCATGCCACTTAAGCTGGCATGGACTTTTCCTCCTCTCCTCCAGGCAGCTGCTACAGTTTTACAGCTTAACCTACCCTGCAGTTTTTCTTCTAAATGCGAATAAAATCATCCTGGAGTTTCCATTGGGGTTCATTCTTTAATTATTTTATTAACAAGTCTCATAATCCCCAATGGGGCCCCAAGTTTCCCTATATCAAAACTTTTCCTGAAAAACTATTTGAAAAAAGAAGCAGAGGACACAAAATTGGGTGGATAGGGAAAGAGGAATGGATCTGGGAGAAGCAGGGGCAGGGAGGGATTTGGGAGGAGTTGGGGATGGGATGGGTATGAAATGGCAAGAAATCCTCAAAGGACCAAGTGAAACAAAACCAACACTTTTCTTTCTTTCTCTTTCTTGCCCTGCATTTTTTCATAGTCTTCAGTGATAGCCATTGGCTTGGGGTGACTTTGATGGCCCTTGAATTTCTAGGACCGTAGTATTCCAAGCTTAATCTACCAAGAACGATGAAAAGCTTAGTTGTATTCAAAGAAACCCACAACATTCTTAGATCTTTTCCAGCTTTAATTCCAGTGCTTTCAAGACTCTTAGATTTACAGCAGAACTCTCTTCTGGATGTGGTAGTTGCTTCACAAAGAGGCAGTTGAGATCCATGACAGCTTATTTTGGTTCTGGGTAGCTGGGACAAACAAGAGGCCTTCCTTCAACACAGCATCAGGCAGTGTAGGCCCTACTCTGATCAAGTGGCACGGGAGGGCCCTGCTGACGGTCAGCTCTCACATTGCCCACTGCAGACTTTCTTACTACTTCAGGCTCACAGCCTCACCTCTCTCCTCCTTTGGGTCTACTCTGCTACTTTTCTTCTTTGCCTGCTTTGCTGTTTTGAATTTCCTGCTTGTGCTTAAGTGAGCCCATGAGCTAAAAGTATTGCTGATCAGGAATTGTGATTATATTTATTTTCAAGTCGGCTGGATCTGGAGTCAACTAAGAGGAATGCCCCTGTGCAGGTCTATGAGGACATTTCCTGGAAGTATTAACTGGGGAGACTGCTAGAGTGGGAGTGGCCCGCACAGGGGTTCCAGGGAGAAGTAGAGTTAGTTTTGCCTCTGAAGTGCATAGACAACCATTGTTTGATTACCTGGCTTTTATTGTGTAAGTTAATCGAATATATCCTCTTCCATAATATATGTTCCCTGTATTGGTTCTCTGGTAGATAAGACGTGCCCATCAGAGTCCCATCATACTCCTCCCACTGGTCCAGGACAAAGATCATCCACATGTTTTTAAGACTCTTACCTACAACTTCAAAATCATCAAATTGGGCAGGAAACAGCTACCACCAATTAGTAAGAGTGAACATGGAAGAAGAGATTTGTGGACAATCTCTGGGGAGTGTTATACTCCTGGCAGTGGAAAGTATTTACTTAAGCATTGCTAGTGAACTGATGAAGAAAAGGCTTCCTTTTTTCTGACTACAATCCCTATTCTAGCTGACAGTGCGGGCTCTCAACGAGCACTGCTTGAAATGATCAGAGCCAATGTCCTGATCCAACAAGAAGAGTACTATGATGCATTCACATCCTAATATGAATTTTTGCCATTTGCCATTTTCATCTGGCCAATTACTATCACAATATCCTCAGTGCCACCAACAGGATCTGTAATGTGTATTTAGTTGATCAGAAAATTAACTAAACTTAAGTATGAATTAATTAGAACTTTGAGTTCAACATTATGCTCTGCACTAGACATGTCAAGAAAATGTACACAGCCATTCATCTTAGACAAGGATCTATCATCTAAGAAATGCATTATTCTACTTGTGCTTCACTGTTTAAGTGAACCAGCAGACAATGTTGCCCATGTTCTTTTAATTTAAAAATAGAGGGCTTTTTTTTAATTACACCATGAAATCTTAAAATGAGTTGTTTTTTCCCAAGGCCTAAGCTAGGCATAAGTATTTCCTGGGGACTCCCAAAAGCTTCCTTGTTACAGTAGAAATGGAATTAGGGTATATGATGTACATTCAAATAATTAAAGAGTTTAATAATCTATGGATTATGTGTATCTAACACATGAAATTAGGAAAAGTATGGAGAAAATAATAGACTAAAACAAAACAATTACATAATGATATGGGGCTGTGCTGGCCAGACACTAACTTTCTGTAATGAACATTTCAGGATGATTTGTTACAAACAGAAGCAGTGAAACTGGCACGTACATAAGGGAGTAGCAACTTGATGCCTGTGCTTAAAAGAACTGGAAGGGGAGTCACCTGGAAAACAGGGTGGCAGTGGTGGGACAAGGATGACAGATTGGAGGGGATCACTGATCACTGAGCCTGCAGTGATCATCACCACATGATGTCTGGGTGTCTCCTGTTCTCTTGGTCAGCATGGATTCATATCTATAAGGTTCCCCGCATCTGGCTACTTATCTTTGTTCTCTCAAACCTCTTTTCCTGATATCTGTTATATCAACAAATTTAAAAGTTGTTTGTGTTGGAAGGAGGCCACTTGCTCATCCCGGCCACCCAGAACCAAAATAATCACACAGAAACTGTATTAATTAAATCACTGCTTCGCCCATTAGCTCTAGCTTTTTATTGGCTAACTCTTACATATTAATTTAGCCCATCTCCATTAATCTGTGTATCGCCACATGGCTGTGGCTTACCAGGTAAAGTTCTGGCATCTGTCTCCAGCAGGGCTACATGGCATTTCTCTGACTCCACCCTTCTTTCTCCTAGCATGCAGCCTAGATTTTGCCACCTAGCTCTGTTCTTCCCCACCATAGGCTCAAAGCAGTTCTATATTCATTAACCAATAAAAATAACACATAGACAGAAGGACCTCCCACACTAAGTTCGGGGAGGTTTTGTTTGTTTGTTTGTTCATTTGCATGAGCCATATTCACAGATGTACTTTGGGAAGACTCCCAGCTGTTAAATTTTAAGGTGGTAGAGGTACTATATTCAACATATAATTTAAAACTAAATAAATTCAAAAAGATGGTGCCTTCTCCCTAAAATTGCTACACACAAAAATGTCCATGAATTGGTCTGTTTTCTAGTTTGTGTCCTCTACTCAAGGGTGAGGTATGTAGCCTTGGCTGACTCACCCTTGCCACACATACCATCATTAAAGTAAAAAAAGATGCCCATGATAGAGAAATGCATTCACTGACAAAGCATCTCTCAGGCTGTTGCCCACAGGCTGCCCACCTCAAAATCTACCTGAAAAAACACATAAGTGCCGATTCTTAAGCTGTACCACAGAACTGCTACTCATGAACCTGCATTTCAACAAAGTCCACAAATGATTGCACAAAGCACTGAAGTATGCAGGGTCTGATCATCCTACAGGAGTTGCTGAACAGGAAGGGGTTTCTCCCACCCACTCACTGAAGTATTTTAAGCATTTCACCCCAGCCAATTCTATCTGCAGAAGCCTTCCAGTAATTCCAAGTTTAGATCACTGGAAAATTGGAAGATTGGTAAGAGGCCTCCAACCTCAGTCTAGTGGACCCAGAATGGTCCTGAATATCCACCACTCTCAAAAGTCACACATATCATGCATCTCATACTTCTACAACTTTACTGACGACATGACAGACACGATGTCACATTATTAAACTTAAATCCTCTCCAAGTCAGATGTCAGTCCTCCATAGTGCAGGCAGGATTGTTGGTGGCTCCTTCCCTGAGTTCCTAGCTGCCTAGGCTGCCTTGTGATTGTTGACTGACACTTCTAGCTCTGTGGGAGCAGCTCCAATGGGATTTCATTGGCTAGTGTTTTCCAATACCAACTGAGCACCCATATTGATGTCAGCCCTCCTTAGTAAATGACAACTACAATCAAAACCTAGCCAGGCAGGTTGAAAGTTCGCACATGGTTGCTGAGGGACAGCAAGATCATAATTGAGTTCCTGGTTCCTTTGATAAGAAAGAAGATCTTTGGAATATTTGCATGCATACAGTAAGTCCATTTCTGTTTTCAAATTGTTGCCCTTTGATTGTGTTTAACTTCAGTTACTCCCTGCATTAAGACTGTCTATAAAACCAGAGTTAAGTCGAAGATGTAGTCAACTCCCAATTTTTGCTTAATATAGATTTCCTTTCCCATTTCTCAAAGGACAGTCATTTTAATTCAAACACACTGATTTTTGCAACATACATTTTAATACAAAATATCTATACTAATGAAAATACCTGAATTTATGATTTGTTAGTCTCTTGGTATTTATATCATGCTTTCAGCAACAATACTTCTACCAAATGCATACAGTGCATGACTTTGTACAGAGATCTTATTTTCTTAGGACCATATGTGCATGGAAAAAAATCTAATGGGTCCAAACCTCATAAGGGGTCATATAGCTGAATGTGGGGTCATGAAAAAGTCTGGTAAAAGTAAAGGGTTTCCGAATGTACAGTGACCAAATATTAATACAGACTTCAAGAGGATCTCTCACTTTGGGAGAGACTGGGGATGCTTTAGTGTATCAATGAGGAAGCAACATGTTTGGATGCCTACTGAGATCTGAGGTTTAAATCACTGCATAGCAACCAGGGCTGCCAATGTCCTTCATACAGATCAAGGATCCAGAAATGTTCTTGGGTAAAATAGCCCCTCGTGTAAAAGGACTTCATGCTGTATTCTCCTTCAGCAGTTTATGCATTCTTAATACTTGGTGTACCCCAAGAGTTGTGACAGGACTCACTGAGAAATGAATTCCTTTCCACAAAAATATTTCTTTGGAAGAAATCATAAGTCTTTAAATTCTGTGCACTGATAGTCATGTAGTTCTTTCATCTCCCTTTGTTTGGGTTTGTTTCCCAAACATCCATATTTGGAACATGATGCAGCGCTCCGCTAAAAGGCTATTTCCCACTGGCTTCCATGGTAAATCTGTGGGAAATGTGATAGGGAATGGCGGGACTTGAAACATTCTGTTCTTCAACGGAGGCTGTTATCCCCAGAAATTCTGATCTAAGCACTCTGCAAGGGAGCTAAAGTGTCCAAAGTTTTTTGAGGACCTGGGAAGATAGATCAACCAATAAAGTGCTTGTATACTTGAGTTCAATCCCGAGAATCCATATAGAAAGTAAAATTTAGTCCCAGCACTTGGGAGGCAGAGGCAGGCAGATTTCTATGTGTTTGAGCCCAGCCTGGTCTACATGCCAAGTTCCAGGCCAGCCAGAGCTGCACAGTGAGACCCTGTCTCCAACACTAATAATCATAAATTCAGGCCTAGAGGGACCCACTTTGCCCTGAGGCAAAGACAGGTAGATCACTGACCAACCAGCCTGGTGTTCTTGACCAGCTCCCTGACACTGAGAGACCTTGTCTCACAGAATACCAGTATAGATACTGCCTGAGGACCATTGTCTGAGGTTGATCTCTGGCCTCTACATGCATCTGGAACACACACACATGCATACACACATGCATGTGCACACACACACATCGTGTGCACACCAGCATGAGTTTTTAAAACAGCCTAGGTGATTTCAAGGGCAGACATTATAGGAACCACCTGATCAATATCAGTGCTTTTCCAACTTGAATAAGCATACAGACCACTTAAGGCTTCTCTTTAAATGCAGATCCTGATGGAGAAGTCTAAGGGGACTCAAGTGTTTACATTTCTAAAATGATCAAGGGTTGATGGGGCAGCTGGTCAGTGAACCAGCTCTGGAACATCAAGACTCCTGTAGATAACAGTAGATTTGGGTGGCATTGATTTCATCAGAAGACCCAAAAGGGGTAATTTGCATGTAAGAAAAATGGCACCATTGAGAACATAGACAATGCTTTTACAGCTTGGGCTAATGTGGGGTCTCTCTGTGGCAAATTCTGTGGTTGACACACCATCTCCGGTGCTGTGTTTCTATAAGCTCTCCATACAACCAACCACGACACCACTAATCTCTACTGTTGTCATCTGAGCTGGTCATTGCAGAAATGGGGGGAAAAAATCACTTCTCTTCATGAGAGAAGGCAATCTGGAGTGAGATCTAGTTTCTGGGTTGCACCAAGCAGCCCTGGACAAGCAGCAAACAACAAGGGAACTCACCTGTTCACTTCTTGGAAGACATTTGTCATATGTCACAATGCCACAGATAAGAGGCCCCTGGGGAAGCATAATGAATGTGCTCCTTCCTGTTGGATTTCTGTTTGTTCTATATTCTTATAGACCTCAGATTCCAGCTATATACTAACACTATTTCTAAGATAAGTATCATTAAGCTTTGGAGGGAATTTTTATTTGACAAACACAAGGTATTTTTGGTAAGATAAAACAGATAATATTTCAGGATTTCTATTCTCCATAAATGCTGACAGCCAGAAATGGCCGGAAATGACTTACAATTGACAGGATAATACTGCTAAGGTTTTTTTTAGTTGGTTGGTTGGCTGGCTGTTTTTTGTTTTGTTTTTGTTTGTAATGCTTGTTTTTTTAATTAAAATAGAAATACTGTGTATGCTAATTTTA
The DNA here is from genome assembly GCA_001685095.1 of Ellobius talpinus. Classification (NCBI taxonomy): domain Eukaryota; kingdom Metazoa; phylum Chordata; class Mammalia; order Rodentia; family Cricetidae; genus Ellobius; species Ellobius talpinus. Next base: position 12,357 of record LOJH01032978.1, read on the forward strand.
ATTTCCACACAAATGAATAAAGATGCCTAAATGAAGAGACTTAAATATGACTCGAGAGCCTTCTTGACAGCAGCTCCCAAACTGTTTTGTCATGGGACCTCTTTAAATTCTGAAAATTTCTTGTTGCTGCTGTTGTTTTTCTGAACAGTGTTCGATAATCCAGTTTACTTTTGTTTACCCGTGGTTTATGTACCAATGCTTACTAACTTTTTTATTTTTGGCGGTCAGTGTGTATGATGTATGTGTATGTGTGTGTCTATGTGTATAACTGTAGGCACACACGTACCATAACACATATGTGGAGATTCAGAGGACAACATGGGTGTCAGTCCTTGTTTTTCACCTTGGTTGAGACATTCTTCCTTCTTGTTAGTGGCTTTGTCCATGAGACTTTCTATCTAACCGTAGGAGTGCCAGTATTACAGACATACAGTAACATGTCTGGCTTTGTGCTGCTCTAGGGAATCCAAGCTCGGACACTCACGTTGTTTTGCAAGTGCTTTACCCATAGAGTCATTTCCTTAGTACCCGTGATGCTTATTCCTCTGGAAGTTATGAAAGAAAATTTTAAATTAATTTTTAAAAATTCACAATACATCATGTTGCCATAAATATTTTATGAAGGGTATATTTTCTGAAAAAAGTTAGTGAAAAAGTACATCTTGCAGTGATTAAAAACAAACAAATTTCTTGAATCTGTCTTAATGGATGTCAGCTAAATCCTTTTCACTACTTCAGCATTCAGTGATAAGTGGTGTTGGCTAATGTGGGCAAAGAAATCCTGCATCTCACGCTCTATATCTGGGGAAGGAGCAGTATTTGAATATTCTTCTTAGAAAACTGCTCTTTGATGTTACACCAAAACTCAACATGATCTCCTTCAAGAAAGCTTAGCTGCGACATAGACCGAGAATAAATATTAATTAACTTCATTCTCTGTAACATTAAAGTCTATTGTTCTCTGTTGCTCTTTAAAGGACTATTTTTTACATGTTTTTGTTATGTGTCTGAGTGTTTGCACCACATGTATGCCTAGTGCCTGTGGAGGCCCCAAGAGTTACAGGGCACTGGAGTAACACATGGCTGTGTGCCTCCCCATAGGTGATGGGAGCTGAACCCAGGTCCTCTGCAAGAACACTACACACTTTTAACCACTAAGCCATCTCTCCATTCTCCTCATGAATATTTTTGTTATATTTAGGACATATTTCATAGTTATGAAAAGTAAAATGTTGGTGTATTTCGTTACATAGTATAAAAAAATACCACCATGCATTCATTAACATCTCTACCAATCTCATCAGAAAAATCTTTGCGTGTTATTGGAAAGCTATCAAGCTCACAGTGGCATATTCAAATTTTCGAAAATTCAAATTTTCACTTGAAAATCTAAGTCTTATCATTCCAATAAATGCTGCCAGCTGTTTTTCTGGAAGTGACAAGTCTGATTTTTTTTATTTTTTATCAGCCAAATATTCTTGTCTCAATATCAATAAGTTGTTTTTTTGTTAGTAACACTTCCAACTGGAAAAATTGGTTTTCTGGGGGTGGGGGGAGCATGCTTACCTTGGCTAGAAATCAGCTCCACAAGGGTTTTCTGCTTCAGGATGACCCTTGTGATTTACATACAGCAGATGTGTGCTGTGTGCACTTCCATTTAGTCATGAAGGATGTTGAAAACAGGTATGTCGTGTATGTGTGTGTGTGACATGATATATATATATATATATTCATACACACAAAATATATTGGGCAGCACAGAAGTCATCACATGAGGAAGGAATGGGATACTTTATAGAATCCTTTAACAGAGTTCTATCAGGGATTCAATCACAGACCAAGTCACCACAGCTGATTAAGATAACAAATAGTACTATAAACATCATTGTTCATTGAGCAATATCCATGATTATGTTCAACACTTATGGTAGATTGCTTCTCACTTCTATTTCTGCTGTTTTCAGCAAATGTCATTCTTGTACTGCGTGGGTGGGGAGGTGGGGAGGAGTTAGGGGAGGGGAAACTATAATCAGAATATATTGGATCAAAAACATGTTTTGAGTTAGGCTTGAAGGAACCACAAGCATCAGAGATCCACCCAGAACACCCCAGAAGTTATATTTCTTACCATAAATGGGTCTTCTAGGACACTGAAGACAACTGTGAACTTCACTGAACAATCCATTTGATCAGCTACATCGGTTCAGACTGAATTAGGGTTGACGCAATTCTCTAATAATTATGGACTTCTACTACCATTCACAGAATACCGTGCTAACATTCAATATACTTCTTTGTGTGTGAAATCAGGTCTCACGTCACATGTGCTCCCAACTGAATAAATACATATGATTCAATCATTAATGAATGACAGAGAAAATACACTCAAGAAAGGGAGATTTTAAGTCAATGGAAATAATTAGAATATGATTTCCCAGTCGTTTTTGAAGAAAACAAAAGCAAGCATCGTACTGACCTCCTTTTCCAATAAAAGAAAAAAAGAGCAAGGATTTGAGCTGGGTCTGGTTTCCTTAAGGAAGTGTTCATGATTCAAGATAGGGCATCGAACTAAATTCCTTCCTTATACAGATTCACAAAGAATAAAGATTCTTCTAAGGACAGGCACTACCATCAGTCTTCAGAACCACAGAGGGGCTGGGCATGATGAGGCACACCTTTAATCCTTGCACTCAGGGAGGTAGAGGCAACCATACCCCTGAGAGTTTGAGACCAGCCTCATCTATATCGTAAGTTCCAGACCAGCCAGGGTTACAATAGTGAGAGCCTGTCTCAAAAACAAACAAATAAAAAGCCACTAAAAAGGCAACACAGTCATAATTCTGTAGAAGAATTTCCGCTGGTACATTTTTTTAAGCTTTAATGCTTGTTAGAAATCTGGTGTAGTATGGCTTACAGTGAGTGCTTAAAATGTCCCTTGGATGGAATTTTTTACTCTGGCCTTGAAATATTAGCTGTTATAAGAACAGGCCTACCATTATAACAACAAGAAATCCAGACAAATTAGAAGAAGAATCTATCTCAGCTGCTGGCTGTGAGGTGGTGTAGAGCTATCAGCCCCGAAGGGAAAATAAATGAGAGTCCTACACTGTTACCAAGCTAAAGGCACTTTTCAAAACTAAGGGGGAAAATAACCCAAGCAGGGCCCCATAGTCACACCGATTGAACAGAAACCTACCTAGCACCATAAGGTTTAAAAAACTGCACAGAGAGATAAGGAAAAAAGTGAAATTGTCTTGGTTCATGGATGTGCATATAGAAAATTTTCTACAGACACATGCAAAAGGTCACTGAATACAAAGTCAGGATACAAAACCACTTTTAACAACTTGCAGATGAACTGTTGACACTGACACTTTAAGCTCCAATTCCATACAGCACCAAAATATTAACTACTTAGAAATGAGCTCAGTGAGGTACAGCCTTTGTATCTAGACACTTAAAACTATACAAAATTTCTGAGAGAAATAAACAACATCTAAATAGATGTAGAGAAAGGATGTGTGCCTGGATGGAAGGCTCTGTCATCAAGATGTTCATTCCAGGTGGGACAGATGGCTCAGCACTTGATGCTGTGCAGAGGACCCAGTTCCATTCCCAGCACCCAGTGAGAGTTCACAACCCTCCCCAACTCCAGTTCCAGGGGATCCGATGATTTGATGGCCTTTGAGGCACCAGGTACACATACATTTATGTACCCAAACATACACAGTTTCCATATACACACATTCTCCCAATTTGAGCTTAGATCCAATGAGTCTGATAAAATTCTCACATTTTTATAGACACTGATACCTCATTTCTTAAATTTATGTAGAAATATACAGGCCCTAGAGCAGTTGAAGGTTTTTTTTTCACTTCATATTATAGGGAAAGCCATCTCTTTAACTTTTTAAATTGACTTTATTGAGATGTACATTTTTCTCTGCTCCCCCCCCACTTCGACCCTCTCCCATGGTCCCCATGCTCCCAATTTACACAGGATATCTTGTCTTTTTCTACTTTCCATGTAGATTAGATCCATGTATGTCTC
>LOJH01032980.1:0-16406 GCA_001685095.1 Ellobius talpinus
CCTTGTCTCAGACTTTGGCCATGAAGCTTTAAGACAAAGAACTTCCATTTTAAGTCACTGATTTTGTCGTCCACAAGGGTGCAATGGTTTAAAAGAAAATGACCCTCAAAGGAAGTGGCACTATTAGGAGGTGTGACCTTGTTGGAGGAAGTGTCACTGTGGGGGGGGGTGGACTTTGAGGTCTTTCTTGTTCAAGCTTCCCTCAGTGTGACAGTCGACTTCCTGTTGCCTGAATCAAGATGTAGCCCTCTCAGCTCCAGCACCACATCTGCCTGCATGCTGCCATGCTACCTGCCATGATAAGGGACTGAACCTCTGAAACTGTAAGCGAGCTCCCTAAATTATATGTTTTCATTTATAAGAGTTGCATGGCCATGATGTCTCTTCACAGAAATAAAACCCTGACTAAGAAATGGCCATTAGCAGAGCATTGATAGCAGTCTGTGCCCTGTCCCCATAGCTCTGACTTGGTGGGGAAGGAGAAGTTAAACACAGTCTGTGCTGTAAAACACAGCAACAGCCTGAAGTTGTGCAAGTGTGACAGTGGGAAAGCCAGAGAAGAATCACAGGAAACCAGAAGTGGAGAAGCCCGGCTGGTGCGGCTGGACTTGTCCCTCCGAGGGCACAGGGACAGAAGAGTGAAGCATTGTATCTGTCCTCCACCTCTCCCCTCCCTTTCCCCATTACTCTTCTCTCCCCTTCCCACCCCTCTAGTCTCTGATTTCACTTGTTTCCCCCAATTCTCTCCCCTCCTCCTCCATCCCTGGAAGAGCCCCTCTCTCCCCTTCCCTTCCTTCCACCATCTCCCATCCTTCTCCTTCCTCTCTGATAAATTGTTGCCTTCTCGGATCCTTTTTTTAAAGACAAGGTCTCTTGTAGACCAGGGTGACCTCAAACTTTCTATGTAACTGAGGATGACCTTGAACTTCTGATCCTCCTGCCTCCACCTTCTGAATGCTGGGAGTATAAGTTTTCTGTGTGCTGGGGATCCAAGCCACGGCTGCATGCTAGACAGGCACCCTCCCGGCTGAACCATGCCTTCATTCTGGTTTGGGTCTTAATTGCTTCATGCAGGTGCTGTATCCAGCTGTGCTTGTGAGAGTCCACGGGGAGAAGCAGGCTCAGCTGTTCCGAGTTGGTGGGACAGTCTGGCTGGAGAACACTTTTCCTCAGCTTGAGAAATGCTCTCGAAATGCTAAATGTATTTAATTCAGAACTGAAAACATCAGAGCTCAGAAGCCTATAGATAATTAAGAATGAATATAGAAGTGTTTTGTCAACTGTAAAACACTAAAGAATAGAACCAGTATTTCCCCAATTGTCAGTGAGAAGCAATCCGCAGGAAGCTACTTTTTCCTAATCTTAACTCTGTTCTCTGTCCTGTCCCCACTCCCCCTTTCAACCCTGTTCCCCACAGGCCTGGAAGCATCTCTGGGAGGAAATCAAGCCTCCAGAAAGAGCTGGCTCTGTGGAAGGACAAGAACAATGTCCCCAGATACACCAGACATTGCCCTCCTTGGCCTCTTCCCCACTGCTCTGGCAAATGAAGTTTAAATATTTAATAAGGATGCTGGCACTGTTGGAGAGGCTGGGACTCCCCCACTGATGAGGCCTCGGGGCCTAGAATCCACATGTTCCATGACTGAGTCTGAGCACATGACACTCCATCTATTACATCACCTGGGCTGCGGGAAAGCCTGCTGCGCACGTTGTGTGGGGCTGTATTCACAGCTGCCTAGGAACCAGGTCAGACTCTGGCTGTGCACACTCTAGTTTGATGGAGGGGCTGGTGCAGCATCATGGCATCTAGGCCAGATGCTCCTGCAGCTGCTCAACATGAAATGGGAATGTCGATCCCTCGATGGGTGATGCCACCATGGGTGGTACCTCCACAGACCAAGTGGCCTTTCAGTCCCTGTCACTATGATGTGTCCTGTCTAATTATTGGATTCTTTCTCAAAAGAAATAATATAGATACATTTTGTAAGTACAGTTAAATATCATGATACACATTTATAACTATTTTAAAAATAAGCATATTGGTAACTATTATGTAAGCTGCTATAAATATTTTATAAGTAGTTTATAAATTATAACCCAGAAGACAAGAGTTAATAATTTATTGATATAGTTTTTATACACTATAAATGAGTAAGGTCCTGTGGACTGAAGTTCCCAGAAAAAACCACACCTGTGCTTTTTTACACATATTATAATTTTTTATACACAAATTATACAAGGCTGACTGGAGAACTACAATTTTTGTGGTGGTGGGGAGCTAAGATAGTGTAGATTCAGAGCCACATTAGCTTGGGTTACCTTTAGACCCCTTGCTAGATGTTTAAAGCCCCTTATTTTGTTTGACAGAAACCCTCAAAGCTAGCAGGCAATTGTTTAAAAACTTCAAAGACCATCCCCGAAGATTTTACAAAGGCATTCTAACAAGTTGTCAAGGAAAAGACCATCCAATTTTATTGAACTTAGGCAGTGGGAAAGCACGTTTCTCAACTCATTCTTAAAGGTGAACTGTGAGGCCAAACCTAGAGAAACTATCAATAGGATGATAAGCACGTGACTCTCCTACAGCTCGGTACCAGACTCTTCAATAACACTGAGTACACAAAGGTACACCATTTCCACCTGGGCACACAAAAAATAGTAGGCTCTTACCTGGATTCTATTCCAGGGGCACCCCCACCCTGCCCAACTCACGCCTTCCCAGATTCTTCCAGGCCTTTCTGCTGGGCCCTGCCCCAACTAGAGAGGACTCCTACAATTCAGGTGCAGGCCACAGCAGTCAGAAGAACTGAGATTCCCTGGTGCACCAAAGGCCAGTTTAACCACCAGAAGGCCAACTCGAACAGAGACTCTCTCTCTTCTAGAGCAAGGCCACACAAGTTGCCAGATATCCAAGCCACAAAGACCAGAAAACCGAAGAGGAAACAGAAACCAAGGAACAAAACACCCATCCGACAAAGACAAACTCAGACATCAGGGACAAGAATTAATCATCCCAAAACCAGATGCTTAAATGCCAGTGTAAAAATACAATCAACACCCAGGACAATATGTATGGCACCACCAGACCCCAACTACCCTATGACAGCAAAACTTGAATATTCCAAGGTAGCTGAAGGACAAGAAAATGATTTTTAAAAAATCTTATGAAGATGATAAAGGTTCTTAGAGAGGAAATAAACTCCCTTATAGAAATCGAGTAAAAGACAACAAAAAAAGGAAATCAACAAATTCTTAAAAAATGCCAAGAAAACCAAAAAGCAAACAGGTGAAGGAAACTATTCATGTTGTGACTATTGAAATAGAAACAAAAAAGAAAACACAATCTACATGATTTTCACACATATGCAGAGGGCCTAGGATGGGAGGAGAGGAGGGAGAGGAAAGTAGTTGTTATATAGATAAATTTTTAAAAATAATTGAAATAAAAAATTAAAAATAAACACAGTGTGAGGGAATTTAGAAAATGGAATATCTGGCTAAGTGAACAGGAACTACAGACGCAAGCATCACCAACAATACAAGAGGTGGAAGACAGAATCTCAGGCATATCAAAGACATAATAGAAGAAATAGATTCATTGGTCAAAGAAAATGTTAAATCTAAAAGACTCCTAACACAAAATATCTAGGAAATCTAGGACACCACAAAAAGACCAAATCTGTCTTAGGGTTTTTAATAACAGGAATTAAGAATCAATGGTCATTAATATCTCTCAATATCAATGGACTCAATTTGCCAATAAAAAGATACAGGTTAACAGAAAGGATATGAAAATATGTATCCTGCTGCTGCATATAAGAAGCACACCTCAACATCAAAGAAAGACATTATCTCAGAGTAAAGGATTGGAAAAAGATTTTCCAATCAAATGGACCTAACAAGCAAACTGGTTTAGCTATCCTAATATCTATCAAAATAGACTTCAAACCAAAGTTAATAAAAAGATGGAGAAGGACATTTCATATTAAAGGAAAAATCCACCAAGATGACATCTCAATTCTGAACATTTATGTCCTAAATGCAAGGGTACCAACATTTGTAAAAGAAACATTACTAAAACTTAAATCACACGTCAAACCCCACACATTAATAATGGGAAACTTCAACACTCTCACCTGTGATAGGTCATCCAGACAAACTAAACAGAAATAACAGAACTAACAGATGTATGACTCAAACGGACCTAACAGATATCTACAGAATATATCACCCAAACACAAAGCTATACAAAGAAATTAAAGACTTCCTAGAATTCAATGAACATGACTGCAGAACACACCCAAACTTATGGGACACAATGAAAGGGAGGAGAAAGCTCATAGCACTAAGTGCCTGCATAAAGAAATTAGAGAATTCTTATACCACTGACGTAACAGCACACTCAAATGCTCTAGAACAAAAAGCAGACACTACTGGGTCATACCTCAAAAACCTGTACTCCACAAAACTGGAAAATCTAAAAGAAAATGGACAATTTTCTCAATAGATACCATTTACCCAAAGTTAAATAAAAATCAAACAATTTAAATAGATTCATAATCCCCTAGGAAATAGAAGCAGTCAGTAAAAATCCCCTAACAACAAAAAGTCCAGGGCCAGATGATTTTAGCAAAGAATTCTACCAGACCTTTGAAAAATAGCTAATACTAATACTTCTAAAATGATTCCACAAAATAGAAACAGAAGGAACATTGCCAAATTTATTTTATGAGGCCACGATCATCCTGATATCCAAACCACACAAAGACCCAACAAAGAAAAAGAATTACAAGCCAATTTCCCTCATGAACTTAGATTCAAAGATATTCAATAAAACACTTGCAAACTGAATTCAAGAATACATAAAAAAGATTAACTACCATGATCAAGTGGGCTTCATCCTAGAGATGCAGGGATGACTCAACAAACAGAAATATGTCAATGTAATCCACCACATGAACAAACTGAAAGAGAAAAACACATCAACATCTCACTAGATGCTGAAAAAGCCTTTAACAAAACCCAGCACCCTTCATGGTAAAAGTATTGGAAATTTTACAGGGATAAAAGGGGACATGCCTAAACATAACAAACATACAACAAACCTGTAGCCAACATCAAATTAAAAGGAGACAAACTTAAAGCAATTCCTCTAAAATCAGGGACAAGACTGCCCACTCTCTTCTCACCTGTTTTTATATAGTGCTTGAAGTTTTAGCTAAAGCAATAAGACAACTTAAGGAGATCTGGGGGATACAAAATGGAAAAGAAGTCAAAGTATCATTATTCACATATAATATGATAATATACATACGCAACCCCAAAAATTCCACCAGGGAACTCCTACAGCTGATGAACACCTTCAGCAAAGTGGCTAGATACAAAATTAACTCAAAAATTTAGAAGTGCTCCCATAAACAAACAATAAAAAGGCTGAGAAAGAAATTAGGGAAACAATACCCTTGACAACAGCCACAAATAAAAAATATCTCTGTGTAACTCTAACCAAGCAAGTGAAGGACCTATATGGCAAGAGCTTCAAGTCTTTGAAGAAAGAAATTGGAAAAGATATCAGAAGATGGAAAGATCTCCCATGCTCATAGATAGGTAGGGTTAACATAATAAAGATGGCACTCTTACCAAAAGCAATCTACAGATTCAATGCAATCCCCATCAAAATTTCATCATGGTTCTTTAGACTTTTGAAAGAACAATACTCAACTTCATATGGAAAAACAAAAAACCCAAGATAGCTAAAACAATTCTGCACAGTACAGGAATTTCCAGAGGTATTACCATCCCTTATCTCAAACTGTACTACAAATCTATTGTAATTAAAACCACATGGTACTATCATAAAACAGAATGATCAGTGGAAACAAATCAAAGAACCTGTAGTTAATCCACATACATATGGACACTTGGTTTTTGATAAAGAAGCCAACATTATACATTAGAAAAAGAATCTTCAACAAAAGGTGCTGGCATAACTGGATGTCGGTATGTATAAGAATGCAAATAGATCCATATCTATTGTGCTGCATAAAACTCAAGTCCAAATGGATAAAAGGCCAAAATCAGACACACTGAACCTGATAGAAGAGAAAGTGGGAATAGCCTTGAACCAACTGGCACAGGAGACAGGTTCCTGAATAGAACACTATGAGTGCAGACATGATCTACAATTAATAAGTGGGACCTTAGGAAACTGAAAGCTTCTGTAAGGCAAAGAACATTGTTGTGGGATAACGCTCTTATACACTGTAAATATTTGTCACTTGTATTAGTTTAATAGAACACTAATTGGACAGTAGCCAGGCAGGAAGTATAGGCAGGGCAACCAGACGAGGAGAATTCTGGGTAGAGGAAAGCCAGAGAGTCAGTCACCAGCCAAATGCAGAGAAAGCAAGATGAAAATGCCTTACTGAGAAAACATACCAAGCCACATGGCTAAACATAAATAAGAATTATAGTTTAAGTTGTAAGAGGTAGTAAGTAATAAGCCTGAACAATAGGCCAAACAGTTTATAATTAATATAAGCCTCTGTATGTTTATTTGGGACTGAATGGATATGGGACCAGGCAGAACAGAAACTTCCATCTACAGGACATGGTCAATAAGACAAAATGACAGCCTACAGAATGGGAAAAGATCTTCAACAAACCCACATCTAATTTCCAAAATATATAAAGAATTCAAGAAACTAGACATCGAAACCCCAAATAATCCAATTAAAAAACTGGGTACATATTTAAACAGAATTCTCTACAGAGGAATCTCAAATGGCAGAGAAAAACTAATGTTCAACATCCTTAGCCATTAGGAAAATGCAAATCAAATGACACTGAGATTCCATCTGTCACCTGTCAGAGGGGCTAAGACTAAAAGCATAAGTGACAGTTCATGCTGGAGAGGATGTGGAGCAAGGGGAACATTCCTGCACTGGTGGGAGTGCAAACTTGTACAGCTACTCTCAAAATCAATATATCAGTTTCTCAGAAAATTGGGAATGGATCTACCTCAAGACCCAGCTATTCTACTTTGGGGCATGTACCCAAAGGACGCTCCATCATACCACAAGGATACTTGCTCAGCTGTGTTCATAGCAGCTTTATTAATAATAGCCAGAAATTGGAAACAACCAAAAAATGAATAAAGAAGACATGGTACATTTACACAATGGAGTATTACTCAGTGGTTTAAAAAAATGATATCAGGAAATTTGCTGTCAAATGGATTTGAACTAGAAAAGATCATCCTGAAAGGTCATCACCCAGAAAGAATATAGTGCAGGTACTCACTCATAAGTGGATATTAGCTATAAAGAAAAAGGAGAAAACATGCTACAACCCTCAGACACAGAAACGCTAATAAACAAGGCGGGCTCAAGGTGGGGTTGCAAGAATCTCACTGTGAAGGGGAAATAGAATGGACATTGCCAGTGGATGGGGGATGGGTCTGGAAGGGGAAATAGGGAGGGGAACAGGAGGGATCAAGGTGGGGGAAGGATGGAGGGGGAGAATACTGGGAGGGACACCTGGAACCAGGCACGTCTGGGATGAGCTAGAAACCTAGAGCAAAGGAAACTCCCAGGAATCTCTGAGGGTGACCTAGCTAAGGCTCCCAGCACTGGGGGATACAGAGCCTGAACTGGCCATCTCTTGTAATGAGACAAAATTTCTAGTAGAGGAATTGGGACCCCAACCCAGTCACAAATTCTTCAGCCCACTATTTATCTTATCTACAACATATTCTGGGGTAAAGATGGTGCAGAAATTATGGGCGTGACCAACTAATGACTGGCACAGCTGGAGACCCATACCCTGAGAGGGAGCTCACCCCTGAGGGCCAAGACCCAGAGCTGGAGGAAGGATTGTAGGAGCCAGAGGGATCAAGGACATCACAGGAAAACTCACAGAATCAGCTAACCTGGGCTCACAGGAGCTCACAGAGACTGAACCAACAACCAGGAAGCCTGCATGGGACTGACCTTTGCATAAGTTACAGTTGTGTAATGTGGTCTTCCTATAGGACTCTTAACAGTGAGAGTGGGGGCTGCTTCTGACTCTGATGCCTGCTTTTGGGACCCTTTCCTCCTGCCAGATTGTCTCATTCAGCCTTAACAGAAGAGGAGGTGCCTAGTCTCACTGCAGCTCCATATGCGAAATAGTGATGAGTGGATGAAGACAACATCTTACAATTGTGTATGATAAATTCTAACTGGGAAGGTACTAAAGACTTGCCTTGAAGGAAGAAAACAATCTTATTTTGTAAAAGACGTGTACTTATGTGTATGTCTGAGTGCATGCCACATGCGGGTGCTCAAGGGGGCCAGAAGAGGGCACTGGATACCCTGGAGCTGGAGTTGTAGGTGGTTGTGCGCTGACATGAGTTCTGTGAAATTGAACTTGTGTCCTCCGGAAGAGCAACAAGCTCTCTTAACCACTGACTGTTAACCACTGAGTGACCTTTCCAGCCACAGAAACTAGAGTTTTTTTTAATGTAGCTACATTCCATTTGTCTTGAAGATTCTAGCTAAGGCAATAAAATAAGAATACAGACATAAGGATCAGAAAGAAGGAAGTGAAACTGTTATTTGTGCAATATAAACTCAAAGTAATCTACAGACCTGTTATTACAATGGTCGCTATGAAGGTGACTAAATACAAGAATGGTTTATCCAATAGTGCCGAGGAATTGGTTGTTTATCTGTAGGCCAGCAGCAAGCAAGAAAATGTAATTAAAATGACACAATTTACAACACCATCATAGAGTGAAAGGATTTGAGAATAAGCCCTACAAGAGTGTAAGACCTCTATAGGGAAAATAAGTCTTAAGACATATTTTTAAAGATCTTAATAAATGGGAAATTATAGCTTGTTTATTGACTGAAAGCCTACAGCTGGGAATTTTATAGAACTCAATAAGTGTAAATTTTATATGGAATATCAAGTGCCCGAGTATGTTCTCCAATAAAATGACAGTACAGGAGAGATCATTTCAGTATCAGAATCTCTATGGTGCTATATAATTTAAATGGGGTCCTGGTGAGTTGGCTCAGTGGTAAAGAGCACGGACTGCTCTCACATCATCCAGGTTCAGCTCCATCACCCACATGGCAGTTCATGAAAGCCTGTAACTCCAGTTCCAGGGGCCCAACACCCTCTTCTGACCTCTGTGGGCACTATACACTTGTGGTGCCCACACTCTCATAAATATAAGTTTAAAACAAACTATCAAATTCTTATATTCTAGTGCTATTCAGCATGGAGATTGTATTGCTACACATGAAATAGTGTTTTTAAAGAATATTCCTAAACTTGACTGCTGAGAACTTTTGTTCATTCATAAGCAGCTATTACAAACTGATTTCTGCTATAGATGCAATGTAGATTACTGCTTAGAATATTAGAAATTCTAATAAATAGCAAATAGACAACAGATGTAACCAATATAATGTAAGGAAATATTTATCAGGAGTGAATATAAAAATGCCAATCAATAACAATGAAATATTATTTTAGGCCTATTTAATCAGGAACTATTAAATCTCACCTATTATTGGGAACTTGAATTGGAAATATTTATGGGCAGAAGTGTAAATTAGTGAAACCACTTTGGGAAGACAGCATTAGTAAATGTCACAATGTTGAGGCTAGAGGCAGGGCTCAGCAGTTAAGGCCACTGGCTGCTCTCCAGAGCCCTACTTTTGGTCTGCAGCACCACCAGGCAGTTCACCACTGCCTGTAACTCTCAGGAATCTGATGCTGTCTTCTGGCTTCCTCATGTGTTGCATGCATGTGGTACATAGATATATATGAAGACACAACACCTGCCAACATGTAAAATTTTCTTTATCTAGAATGCTACAATGTGAACCATTCAGGCACATTGTAGGTAGGAGATTGCTGGAATAAAATTTAGAATAATTATTTATGAATTTTCAAACTCTTTTACAAATAAAGCTGATGATCCCCTTCTCTGGTCAAATGTTTGTCTCAGCAGCTGTATTTGGGTGGAGGTCACGGCAACACTGGGACAATGACTTGTGAATCAATGACATCTGAGCCTGAAAAATGGACCCCAGATTATCTAGCCATTGCCAATGTATTTGGGGTACTATTTTGTCACTTGGTCCAGGAATGACAAGAAGGAACAGGGTCTTGACTTTTAGCTGTAAAGGACACAGATGAGTGAGAAATGAACCTTTGTAGTCTCAGGCTGCTGTGATTTTGAGGACTGTTTGTTACTACAACATATCATAACATATACTGACTAACGCATATATAAGACATGTCCACACTACTGTAGCACCACTGTTAACAGTGGTCTCTGAAGGATGGAAGATAAACATGAAGTTAGTGGGGGGTTATTTAGCAGTGAATCAAATGACAATGACATAAAAAGATGTGAGAAACTTAGCAAATATGGGTGGATTTAATGTAAATATGGTGAAAAAACAAATCTAAAAGGTTTAGGTGAGTAGTTACATTACTAATGTTTATTTCAATGTAAGTGCATTTTTAAAATTTTTATTGCATATATTTTGTGTGTGTGTGTGTGTGTACACAGGCACAAATATGTGCATGCCATAACACATGTGTGACAGCCAAGGACAACTTTCAGGAGCCATCTTTTTCCTATCACATGGGTCATGGGGAGAAAACTTAGGTTGTCAGGCTTGGCATCCTCATCTTCTGAGCTGGTTGATCAGCCTTCTATGTATTTTTGTGAAATCAGAACTTGGGCACAACAGGTCTTAGATTATATGTGAGGCTGGAGAGGTGTGCTCAAGAGCACACGCTACTCTTGCCCAGGTTCCCAGCTCCCACATCAAACTTGGCTCAAATTAGCCTATGCCTCCAGCTCAAGGGATCTAATGCCATCTTCTGGACTCTGAGACACCCCACACAGGTAGCAGATGCACAGACATACAGACATCTAAAAATAAATCTTAAAATGTCATATGAACAGTAATCAGGGAACTTGTAAATACAGGCTTCAGGGTGCTGGTGACTTGAGGCAGAATGGGGTTCTGAGATGGATCAAAATGTCCTTGAAGGTGGCTAAATTCTCCATCCTAAAGGAACAAAGAATATAAGCACTGACATTAAAAATGCCCAAACGGCAGTTTACTTACAGATTGATGGATCATTTTTAACCAAGATTATAGTTTATTCATAATTCAATCCTATGTACCTCAGTTTTTTAAAGCACAAAATGGAAGAATCCGCCCTGTTAATGGACTTTGCATAAATGGGGTAGGAATGTTAGCGACTTCTCAGCCTTCAGCAGTTGGTTTAAATGTGGACCTGTACCCTACAGCAGCTTTAAGTTCTGAGAATGAGTGACTATAGCCAAACAGCCTTTGTTTTTATCAAGCCGAAGGTATTAATGAGGTTTTGCATGTTGTTTTCATATATGCCCACAGCAGACAAGTACTGGCCAATCCTAACTGCCCTTTTTGCCCTACCTTCTCTACCACAGTCTTCCCAATATCTAGTAATTGTTATTCTATATTCAGATAAATTCGTTTTGGTTTCCATCTATAAGAAAAAACATAGATGGAAACTCAAACTCAGAGATGAACTACTTGCCTCTGTCCAGCTTCTTTTCGCTTAAGATACCATCCTCTGATTTCATCTGTTTTGATATAAATAGGATAACACTTCATTTATAGGCACACCACAGTTGGGTAGTCATCTGTTGATGGATATGTCTGTAGGTCAGTTCCGTCTCTTCGCTATCCTGGATAGTGCTGTAGTATGCAAAGCTCTGCATAAGTACTGTGAACAAGAACGTTTGAGAAGACCCCGTGTCTGCAAAGGCTCATGAGGGGTTAGGACTTTAGCGATGTGGATGTAGGATTATTGCAGGTCAATGCCTTTTATCTTGGGCTATCTCTAATCCACAAAATAAGCCTCAACCCACCCTATGCTGGACAAAGAAAAACAGGTCTACCATCTTTACAGATAAAAAAACAAAAAACAAACAAAAAAACCAACTTTGGACCCTACTAATAAAAGCCCAATTTTCTACCTGCCACAGAGCTAAGAATGCTACCACACAGCATCAGTGGCCGGTAGCACAGTTCTCCCATCTTGCTTGGCCCACCTACCCAATATCCTCATCCCCCACTGTGTCTGGAAAGTGTCTTGATTTATGCACTTCTTTATCCTGTTACTATAAAGAGTTTGTGGAATGCTACCTCACTGGAGCATGGTATTCAGGGAGACTGAAATCTGGGTTTCTGGGCCATGGCTACCCATATTTGACTCCAGAACAAGCCATGTTTTGAGTCTGTTCTTTCCTCAGCAGTATCTGGTCTGCTGATTGCTGCCTGGGTTTCCCTTCACTGTATACTCAGAAGGTGTTGCTAGAACATGCACTGGCTTAGTTTCCTTTCTCCCTTTTGCTTTTAAGGAACTTTTACATTATTCTCCATATGGCTGCACCAATTTACATTCCCATCAACAAAGAGGAGTTCTCAATTTATACATCCTAAGCAGCATTTATTGTTATGGGTAGCCATCCTAACTTGGGCAAGATAGTTTCTTAATTCTAATCAACATCTGAGTTCATGCGTTGGTTCCTTTTC
Source organism: Ellobius talpinus (assembly GCA_001685095.1). Classification (NCBI taxonomy): domain Eukaryota; kingdom Metazoa; phylum Chordata; class Mammalia; order Rodentia; family Cricetidae; genus Ellobius; species Ellobius talpinus. The sequence goes on from LOJH01032980.1 coordinate 12,600, forward strand.
CTATGTATGACATTTATTTTCTTGAAGTGTCCATTAATCTCATAAACCATGGGGAGGACATCTAGGGAGGACAGCCCATCAGAAATTTGTCTTTCAATTAAAAAGGAGACTTTGCTTCCCCAAGTGTTGTATTCCAGGTCACATAAGTCTGTGATAGTGAGCCACAGATAAGCAGAACTTCAGAGGAAGGGGTGATGGTCGTGCTGAATGAAGTGTTCTGTCCTGTGATCATTCGTGTGTGCAAGGTCCATCTGGACCAAGAGGTTCTGATGCAGCTCTGCACTGGATAACAGACCTACTGGCAGAAAAAAAATCACCCAGTCGTGCAGAGCATAGAAAGGAAAAGAGAACCCTTTAAGAATACAGTGTTGTAGAATACAGTGCTTGGAGCAAAACAGCCAGCATTCTTATCAGACCATGCAAGAGGCCATCAGGAGTGGGCTTGTTGACTGCTGCTATTCCCTTAAAGAAGAAGAGCTTGGGGGACCCAGGGGCCCTCACCTGAGATGTAGCAGAGACTGATATTCATTTGTGGGCAGTTCTGCCCTAACTGCATGTGGCCTCTGGTGTGTGGGGAAGGTGCTGGAGTACATAGGCTGAGGGTGATAATGGACAGATGTCCATCTGTGCAGCTATGGGGAAATCACATGATCCATGATGAAGACTTTCCAGGGCAACTGCTGTGGGGTCAGCCATGCTCCTGCCTGAGACCCTCACCCAAGTTGGCAAGTAAGCCCAATAAATTCACTGGTTCCCTTCCCCAGGTGACCTTTAGTGGAAGGGTTTTGTCTTTGGGATCTAAAGAGGGGGATGACATTTACACTACCCAGAAAGGAGTTCTTTCCCATCAGGATACATGGATTTCTTGAAATGAAGGATTGACAATGGCCCCGCCCCTATGTGTCTGTATCTTGCTCTGTGTTTGCAAAATAAACTTAATAGAATCTCCTCAAAGCCACATTATTCATGCCCACTTGTTCCAAATATAAATGACTCTACACATTATAAGATATTTGCAGTTTGTAAAACCACTTTTGTCTTTACCTAAGTCTAAAGTTCAAGAGCTCCTCTGAGAGTTATTGGCAATTACCAGTGTTTAGCTCAGATATCTGAGTGTCAGAACCTCTGTCATCAAAGATAAGGCCACTCTCTAGCCAATAACATAGAATTTACATATGCAAAACTAGCTGAGCTATAAGCATAGGGATTAGTTACAAGAAGCCAACAACCCCCAAGTCTTTGTCTCTGCATCTGTCTGCAAGGAACCCGAACTAAGACGTAAGTGCTTGATCCCAGGAAATAATGGACAGGAAATAAGTGAGAAGGGATAGTACCAAGCAGTAAAGAGTATATTTCTTGCCACTATGGGTCCCTGAAGCTTAATTCTACTGTAGAATTCTGAGAACTGCAACCAATGTGCCTGGCAGTTATCACAAGAGTCAAGACTGGGAGTAGCCACTCCCATGAGTCATTGGCGGAAGGGACTAGTGTGTCCATGTTTATGACATCATAGTGATGACGGGAAAAGAGGAAGTTATCAGGCAAAGTGGTAGGAATTGGGGGACGAAAGTTGGACTCCCACACACTGAGCTGGAAAGAGGAAGAGGAGCTGGGAAGGGTGCTACGAGTGTTTGCCACCTCCAGACAGGTATCTCTGGATTTAAAATAAATATCTAGGAGAGATAAATATCTGGAGAGATGGCTCAGTGGTTAAGAGCACAAACTGTTCTTGCAGAAGACCCAAGTTCTATTCCCAGCACCCAAGTCAGGCAACTCACAATAGCCTATAACTTCCAACTCCAGAGGATATCATTTCCTCTTGTGACCTGCACAGGCCCTGCGCTCAAGTGTACAAACACAGATTCAGACACATGCTGCATATCTATAACAACTAAATCCATATGATTCTTTGTCTGTAAATCTTTCATTTGTATATCTGTTTTATATACGTATTTTGCCTGCAAGTCTTTGCCTTGAGTTCCTGGCCTAACTTCTCTTCAAGGCAGAGACTTGGAGGCAAAATAAACTGTGAGTTGAAATAAACTCTTTATTCCCCAAGTTGCTTTTGGTTATGGTGTTTATCGCAGTAATAGAAACGAAACCAAGACACTTGTACATCTAGGGTTGTATAAAAATGTCTTGGGTAAGAACAGCTAGAGGGTAGGGAAAGATTAAGAAGCCCGTATCTACTCAAAAGTCTAAGGAACTATAATTAGGTCTTCATTGTTGGTAGCAGAGTTTTGACTTCATTTTTTAATATGAAGAGGAAAGAACATTAAGAGGAAAACCAGGGCCTGGAGCCGTAGCTCAGAGGAAGAGCATGCACCACTCTTGCAGAGGACCCATGCTTGGTGCCCAGCGCCCACATGGGGAGGCTGGCAACTGCTTGAACTCCAGTGGATCAGGTGCCCTCTTCTAGCCCCTGTGGGCAATTGCCCTACTGGGCACATACCTAAACACAAGGATTCACAATTAAAAATCCTTTTTTTTCTTTTAAAATGAAGCTTATTGATTTCCCATAGGGATTATAAATTTTAAAGATGATTCAGTCACAGTGAAACATAAGAATGCCTGGCTTCGTTTACCACCCCCATGCCCACTCCTGGGATCCAAGAATCATTGGCTTTCTTTGTGACACATTCTCATTTTTCTTTCAACTGAAAAATACCAGTAAAACATTAAACAATAAAATAATAGTCATATTGTTTTCACATGTTTGGGGCTTCCTTAAGGTGATGTGGGATTCCCATCTGTATGGTATGAGTGTTTTATTACCATTGGTTAAGAACAAAGCTGCTTTGGCCTATGGCAGGGCAGAATAGAGGCAGGTGGTAAATCCAAACAGTGATATAGAGAGTAGGCAGAGTCAAGGAGACACCATATAGCTGCCAAAGGAGAAAGACACCAGAACCTTACCAGTAGGCCACAGCCTCGTGGTGATAGATTAATAGAAATGGGTTAATTTAAGATATATGAGCTAGCTATAAATATACCTAAGTGATTAGCCACGCAGTGTTGTAATTAATATATTTTTGTGTGATTCTTCAGGTCTGGATGGTTGGGAAACGAACGTGCAATCTCTGTTTACACTTAAGGGGAACTCTGTGTATATAAGTCCCTGAGCCAGCAGAGCATGCCATTTCTTAATGGTTCTGCCTGATGAGACTGTGTTCTAAACACACCTCTTGTTTATGGATACTTTATTTTGCCAGTGAGAAAACATATCCCTCAGACCAACATGGAACCTTAGATGTGATGGGAGGGTTGTGCAAATGAGTGTAGTGTCTGTGGAGGTCAGAAGAGTGCTGGATCCCCAGGCGCTGGAGTTAGAAGCAGCTGTGAGCAGTCCAGCATGAGTAATGGGAACTGAGCTCAGGTTCTCGGCAAGAGCAGTAGACACTCTTAACCACTAAATCATCTCTCCAGCCTCCCCCTCTTCTGATCACAGACCTGCTCACTTACCCATTCCTGCCCTCTTCTTCCCTGTGCCTAAAAAAATAAAGACTTGATAGTCATCTTGACTAGGGATTGGGTCCGTGGCTCCCGGGGCTGTTACACAGGTAGGGCAGCAGACTGTGTCACACTCCAAGGCAGTTTTAAGCGCCAGAAGTTTAAGAAGGTCCTGGGATTCAGAGAGACATTGGTGTAACATGAGGGCTGGCTTGTTGGGGTTTCTGTCCTGCCCAGGTACCCCACAGCCGGAAAGTCCCAAAGAAAATCACACAGAGATCTCCATAAGTTATAAAACTGATTGGCCCATTAGCTCAGCCTTCTTATTAGCTCTTGTAGTTTATATTAACCCATTAT
>LOJH01032982.1:0-16406 GCA_001685095.1 Ellobius talpinus
TGGCCTGCAGGCATACACACAGATAGAATATTGTATACATAATAAATAAATATTAAAAAAAGATTCTTAGATGTGAAAGGCACCCTGATTTTCCCCCTTATAAGCAGGGTCTGATTTTGGGATGGCTAAGTGACCAATTAGAGATCCACATACTCATGACTGTAGCAACAGCTTGCCTGCCAATGAGACTGACTGTGCCATATTGGTGACTCCTGAAGAAGGTAGCAGAGATTCCTGAAACCTTAGCTCCTTAGTAATCAAGAGCAGAAACCGTTCCAGTGAGAACCGGAATACTTGCCGTCCAGTAGATAAACACAGGCACAAATAGCTTTTGTCTTGCTCCCCTAACAGCCCCAAATGCCTTCAGATCCAGTTACCACGTGACGGATATATAAGCATATATAATGGCCTCTCTCTTAGCCTAGGCTGGTCTGGAACTTACTGTGTAGTCCAGGCTAGCCATGAACTTTCGGTGCTCCTCCTGCCTTGGTGTTCTGAGTGCTGGGGTTTCAGATATGAACCATCACATCTGGATCCATTTATCATTTTAACAGGGAGAGAAAGATCCGAGTCTTATTTTTATACTATCAGATCCTAAAGTACAGATTCTCCTGTTCTTCTGTTTCTTAAACTCAGGAATGTTTGCTGTTGTCCTGCACTGTAACCCATTTTCCTTAAAACCTGAGGATGAATTCCATCTTAAAGAGAGAACAGTGAGGAGGGAGAGAGGGAGGAAGAAGGGAGGGAGGGAGGGAAGGAAGAAAGGGAGAAAGGGAGAAAGGGAGAGAGAAAGGAAGGAAGGGAAGGAACAAGAGATGCAGGTAGGGATAGAGGAAGGAAGAAGGGGGAGGGAGGGATGGAAGGCAGGAGGGATTTGAAAACTACCCATCAAATGCTAGCATCCATGCAGACCCCAAAGCTCAGGGGGTTATAGACTATGACTCTCGACAGTAACTAGTGTGTCTTCAACACCTTATCCATGCAGCCACAAGGAACTTCTGTTTCATAAGACCTAAAGGTGTGGCCATAAAACACATTATCACAGCTACTTAGATACCCAGACCAGGATCAGCAGCCAAGATTTTTACATTCAATTTTACTTAGAAATTACCCAGGTAACAAAAGATTGTCCATCAATTAATTTGATTTAGAATTAGCATATGGTTTTAAAGTGAACTGTGGTTGTTGGAAGCTGCATTCAGGCAGGTGTTCAGCACACATAATTAATGTAAAAGGTTGCCAGTATTATGCAGTTCAATTTATTTTATAATAATTCAATTTAGTTGAAAATTTTTACATTCCTCAATCCTTAATATTACATAGGAACAATATTAGATAATCTGGTAATTATTAAAAAGTTTAAGAAATTCAGATTAGTCTCTTCAAGAAAAAGAAATCAAACCTTACTTTAAAAATTTTTTGTATTGAGAGCTCCCAAATTACATATAACTATCGTTCCATCAAAAGCTGCCAGACCTGCCTGATGAGGATCCCTTGGTTCGTATTTACTGTGATTCCTTAACAAATGCCAGGATTGTCTGATTGCCTAAACCTGGCACATTTCATATATTAGAAGTGTAGTTTCTTTGATTTGAGGGGAATTCTGGGAATATTAGATTAATGTAGGTGCTTAAAATCTCTATGAGCCAATTAATTAAGAGATTTAATATTCTAATTTATTAGTGCCTTCCAGAAGAAAAGCCCTTCTCACACACACGCTCACACATACACACATACACACATGAACACACATTCACATACACATACACACATGAACACACATTCACATACACATGCACACATACATATACACACACTTATACATACATGCACACACATATACATAAATACTCATACACATATGCACACACATGCACACACATACACACACTCATACAAATATGCACACATACATACAGAGTCACACACAAAACACACTTATAATACACACATTCACAACACATGTACACACATACACTTATCCATACATGCACACACAGTCTCTCTCTTACACACACACACACAGAAATAAAGTTTACTTCGATCACATGCATTTAGGTATACAAAGACCTTGCAGCTCCCCTCCTAGAGACTCAGCTACAGGTGAAGGACAAGAGCTGTGCACACTCACTGCCCACATCTGGAAGGGCTACTCTTTGTGTCACAGATGAGCACACAGTCCTGGAGGTCAGAAGTCAAGCAGACCAACTGAAACAACCAACAAACTAGACTCTTGGCTCTTTCTCATCAAGGGAAGAGACGCTTTCATCCCATCTGGGATTGCCAGATGGGCAATGACACCTGAGTTCTGGTCACTGCAGCCCTACAGAAAGTAAGCTATTGATCGGCCACAAACAAAGACCAGAACTGAACCTGGATCCAAATAAAACAGAGGTGGAAGATAGAAGAGAGAGGAAGATGAAGGGAGAAAGCAGAGACTCTGGAGAGAGCCTGATTTGGGATCCACGCCAGGAGTCAAAATAGCTGTGTCAGCTGCAACAGTCAGACAATGCCCATCACTGAGCACATTTTAATTGGTGCAGACAGGTTCCCCTGAAGCCTCCAAACTGACAACTGTAATGACTTCAGTCCTCTAAAAGTTAAAAACATACAGATACAGAGTGAGTATGTGCCGAGGACTAACTGAGTCATCAATCTGGGAAGCAGTCAGATTGTCAAGCTACTTAGAGAAGCCTTCCCAGGAGGGGTCACCTTATCCTGACTTAGAGAAGGAATGTTCCCAGGAGGGATCACCTTAGCCTGACTTAGAGAAGCATTCCCAGGAGGGGTCACCTTATCCTGACTTAGAGAAGTGTTCCCAGGAGGAGTCACCTTATCCTGACTTAGAGAAGCGTTCCCAGGAGGAGTCACCTTATCCTGACTTAGAGAAGCATTCCCAGGAGGATTCACCTTATCCTGACGCCCCTTACTTTATTTCTTGTCAGTTTCCATTTCGGGAAATGGGGCTATTTAGTTTACCAAGACATGCAGTCTGAAATATGGTGGTTATTATATACTGTGGAAGGCTGAAAAGTGACCCACCAAAGATATCTGTACCCTCGTCCCTGGATCTGGGTACCTGGCAGGTTCATGGCAAAATTATTTTGCAGATTCCTTGGCTAAGGATTCTGAAATAAATAGAGGGTCCTGAAGAGCTTTGGCATGATCAGATGAACCATATGAGTCTCCTTAAGTGGTAAAGGAAGGCAGGGGTTGATCAGGACCATGCTGACCTGCTGGTGCCTGCGGTGAAGATAGGGGACCATGATGACATGTTGGTGCCTGCTGTGAAGCTAGGGGACCATGTTGACCTGCTGATGCCCGCAGTGAAGATGGGGGACCATGCTGACGTGCTGTGAAGATGGGGGCACCCGTGTGACCTACTGGCACCTACTGTGATGATGGAGGAAGGTGACCAGTAGCCAAGAATTATGGTAGCCATCAACCTTCACCAAGCCAGGACACAGGAGCATGGTCATATACCCTCAAGGAATCAAATTCTTTCAGATAGAATGATGGGAAGTAGATTCTCTCCTGGAACTTCCAGAAAGGTACAAGGCACCTTAATTTTAGCCTGTTTGGGTCTGCAGCAGACTTCTGATTTCCAGAACTGTATGATCGCTGTTGGCTTCAGCCACTGAACTGGGATAATTCACTATGGCAACTATAGGAAGTAGACACAGTGGGATAGACAGAATTTGCTAACATTCTGCAGGATGGCAAAGCTAATTACAGATGTTATCTTTCTAACTATCTAGCGTCCCTCTGATTTTGTAACTACTGGGGAGGGCAAAGCCAAACACAGGTAGATTATTCGAGACGACGGGTTCATTATTGAGGGATTCTGTTAGATAAGGTTCAGTGTGGTGCTGGAGTGTCATTCATCCTTTACTTTACCAGATAGGTAAGATTGGGAGGCATGTTTATGTCATAGAATATGAAGATCCATGAGGGCAAAGGTTGTATTTGTATCAATTCACATAGACAGGGTTTAACATAAAGCTTAATGTGATGTAGGTCCAAATATATTTATTGAATAGGAATGACTCTACAAAACATGATCTTCATTTCTGGCAATAAAATTGGTAATCAGTCACACTGAATCCCTCTGATTCCTTGGACATGAAACTGCCAACCTCTCTCCCACGGGGAGGTTTCTGCACTTACTTGCTTCTGCTTGGAACCCACCCCCCACTGGGTGATCTAATGTATAAATGGGTGCATCATACCTCAGCCCTAATAGTACATCTTCTGGTGCCTGGCTGTTCTCATCCTCCCATGCCTTCTCCTAGTTCTTACAGCCCCTTTGCCCTCCCTTCAGAGTACCTAAATATGATGTTATCTCCCCAGGCATACCCTCCTCCATGGTCTAAAGCAATAAAGTAATCATTTGAGCATCATGGTTAGAATGTCTGGCTCTGCAATTTGTAGCTGTGTTATTTTAAATAAGCTGACCAATCTCTAATTTGTTTTCTTACCTGCAAAACAAAGGTGATATTAAGCCTGCAAAGGATAGGTGTGACTTCAGTATCCCGGGCTTAGGACAGAGCTGGGTGCATAGCTAGCACACAGGACAATCTTGCCATGTGTTCCATGCTGCTAATCTATCCTTAGTGTCTGACACAGAACATCTGATATGGTGCTTGGTGTGCATAGGGTCGTTCGTAATGTTCACAGAGTTCTGTGACCTAAGATAAACTCTGTGAACAGAATGCTGTTACAAAGCAGCATTGTCTGTGTAATGAGAAAAGCTCTCTAAAGAGAGTACTCCAAGGTCAGGAGAGACAGCATCCTCTACTTTCAAAAGATACCCAGAAGCCAACAGATTGGTGCCAATGAACAGTGTTAGAGACTCCAGCATGGCACATAAGCCTTGCTTTGGCAGAAGAACAAGCATCCTGTTCTCCCAAACAACCATGGACTCTCAACAATGGCAAACCAGCACCACTTCATCCCCACTCCTGGCACTGCCTTGGTCTCTACCTCATTCTCTCCCCTTCTCCCAAGACCACCACTGTGTCCTAGATCAGGAACTTCTCTAGAACTCTCCAAAGCCATTAGAACAACACTGGAAATTAGTCTTTGAAATTCTCAGGAGCCTAGTCAGGCCTAGGATGTGTCTTACAGGCCTGTAGAAGCCTGTTCTGGCTGCAGAGATTCAGTGGTCATTTCATCCCTTCTTTGATAAGTAGGATGGTAGCTAGTCGAGCCAACACCCCTTTGGATGTGCAGGCTGAGAACTGCTCTCCTTCAGCCCTTCTGCCTAAGGTTGGGAAATACCAGGCTATTTAGTAACATCATGGAACTCTGCCAGCATCTCATGGTGGCTTCATCAAACTCTTGTCCCTTCAGTCATCTTCTGGGAGACCCCTCAGAGTGAAAAGGGATTATCTATAAGTTATGAGAGAATAGTCACCTTGCAGATATCCCCGGAGCCTGCATGGATTTTGTACATGGAGAGAAGCTATAACCATTTACATAATCTTTAGGGTCCTGATATAATTACTGGTGTGGGCTGTAAACAGAGGCAGAGCTTTTGTCCTGACCACATGGACCCAAATAAACACACAAAAGCTTATATAAATTACAAAATGTTTAGCCTATAGCTCAGGTTTATTATCAACTACCTCTTACAACTTAAATTAACTCATTTCTATTAATCTACATTTGCTACATGGCTTGGTGACTTTACCTGTTCTCTAACACATCTTGTTCCTCTGGTGGGTGGTTTGCAACTGTCCCTGATTCCACCCTTCTTTCTCCCTGTATCTCCATTTGGTTTTCCCTCCTGGCCTTATTCTGCCTTGCTATAGGCCAAAGCAACTTCTTTATTAACCAATGAGAGCAATACACATTCACAGCATACAGAAGGATTATCACACAGCAGTGGGCTGCATCCAAGGTTGGGAAGAACCTTTGCTGATAGCCAACCAAGCCTTCCTATCTTCCATCTATTCTTATATAAGGTTTTATATAAATTTACTTTTGTGGTTCTTATTTGGATGCTTTTATTCCCCTACCATGAGAGAGCCAAAAATGCTACATAAATATAAGCATAAATGCCAGTAGCAAAGACCTGTATTTGGTTATAGTCAAGCCATCTTAGTTCACAAGTTAAGTAAGATATTCACCTCTGTAGTGCAAGTTCCAGGCCAAGGAAATAACCATTATCTCTCCCTGTGAGTTAAGAATGCCTGCAGACTTGCAGGCCCCAGGCCCCAGAAGTAATTAGCAGTCCCCCTGTTAGTAAACATTTACAGACCCTCAGTATTTCCTTATTTCTTCCTGTCATCTAGGGACATCTCTAGACATGACATTCCAGTTAGAACAACCACATAGCAACCTACCCACCCCCTTGCCCTTTTGCTATATAATGCTCCTGAGAAAAAAAATAAATTTTGCACCTTGATCAGAATACAGACTTACTGTCCATTTTCTCGTGTTTCTTGTCCCTCCATTTCTCCCCTTCAGGGTCCGGGCTCACGATTCATATCCTGCTGGTCTGGACACATAAGAAGCTAAATGGAGCCCCTGAATCATGACTTTGCCTCCGAGAAAAGTGATTTGGAAAAGGTTATTCAGCCCATGAGAGATTGGATTTCTAGAACATTACATCATCCGCTCTGCATTGCACCCTGTGTATTTGGACAGGATAACATGGGGTTGTGGGGCAGACACCTAACAGAAAGGCAGGGTTCCTGGTTTATACACCTAAGATGAGGCTCCTGACATCCTTAGCAGGATGGGTGAAGGGACGTACCAGAGCCATGCCTAGGCTTGATTCCTTCCATCTATCTAGCATGATATTTAAAGTGTCGCTGTCCCAGAAAGTAGCCTGCTTGAGCTCAGGATGCTGCCAGAAACCACAGCACCTCCCGGCACTGCTGTGCAATTTCAAAAAAAAATAGCTCTGGGCCTCCTGTTGGGAAATGCTGCCTTGGGTTGATCTTAGGAACAGATAAGGTCTTCAGAGGCATCCCCTTCTGTCTGACTTCCCTCCTGCTCCCTCCCAAGAGGCTAGGGAGGAGGAACAGTGATACCCAGGAGAGGTCAAGGTCACACTTTGACAAGAACTAGAAGAATGGAATGTGTCAAGTCTCTTCCTGGTCTCTAAACTGTAGTTCTCATTATTCCTTCCCAGCTCTCAGATGTGCCTGGCAGAGCCAGCCCTGTCTTATGCATCCTTGTGTGTCCCCCTCCCTCACCCAGCTCTGCTGCCTCCTTTCCAGCTTCTTCCTGTGACGGTCAGCCCATAAGTGGAATTCCTCAGCATTCCATGCATTGGGGTAGCATAGCCTGACTGTAATGCAGTAACCAGAGGGAAGATTCTGAGAGGGTCAGGAACTAGTCACACATAGCCAGTTTCCAATGGTAACTTTTTCAGGCATTTGTCAAGTTGCTAGCCCACCCCCTGCCCCCCCAATGTCCATGCTGTTCTGAGGCCTCTGGATTACTTCCGTCTCGACCCCAGCATCAGTCTTGGTACTTATGATCCAGAAAGAGAAGGATTCAGACTGGTTCTAGCAGTGGATCAAGCAGTCAGACAAGAATTTAATTAGGTGGGGCAGGGGTAAGGAGAGTGGGGGAGAGGGGAAGACACAGCCCAGCAGGTGAAGGCGCTTGCTGAACAAGCCTGACAATTGAGTTCTATCCCAGGAGAGAACTAACTCTTGCAAGTTGTTCTCAGCCTCCACGTACACGCCACAGTTCATGCACACATGCACACATGTACACATGCAGAAAAATAAATGCTTGTTTTAAAAGGTTGTTTAAGTAGAATAAGTGAGGAAGCAGGAGTACACTCTTCAGGAAACACAGTGAACCAGGAAAAGCAATGCCTTGCTAAGATCACGAGGCTTAGGTTTTCCCTGCTCTGAGCTTCCTCTGGGAAGACGCTTCCAGCAAAGGGGAGAGATTTCCTCAGAAGCCCATTTTACCCACAATTCAATCTGTATAAGAAGACGTATAATTTATAACAATATATATAGGAGTTTAAGTACTCCAAATTTGAGAAGTTTACAAGGTAACGGTGGCCTGCTGATTCTCCTCTGGGAGGGAATCACTGGTTCGCTTCTGACCACTGTCACCCATTGACCCTTACATCTGTCTTTGGAGCCCTGAACTGGCCCAAACCAGAGTCAGTCACCTCCACAATCTTATATCCTGACTGTTAATTGATACTACCATTATCTTTATAACCAGATTCATGGCCTTGCCTGGCCCACCTGTTGCTCTTTACCTCCTACTTTGGGGGCCTGTTGGTTGGTCCTTCCTGGAGCTAACCTCCTGCCTAGCATTCCTGCTCTCCTGCGCTTGGTTAGATCTTCTAGTGGGAATGGGGGCAGAGTTGGGTATGTATGGGGGTGCGGAGAAGGAGACACTAAAACAGAGAGTACAGCCTTTGTGACACTCTGCTGTCACATTACAATGACTTGAGAAAAGAAACTCATAGAAAGAAAGATTGGTTTTGCTCCATGGTTTCAGTGACTTCTGTCATGGTAACATGTGACTATGGACTGTGGCCCTGTGGTGAGCTTGAATATCATGGCATGGAACACGTGGTGGAGAAGCATGCTTTCCCATGTGTCTTAGTCAGTGCTCTATCTCTGTGAAGAGACAAATGACCATGGCAGCACTTATTAAAGAAAGTATTTAAATGGGGTCTTGTCTGTAGTTTCAGATGGCTAGTGCATTATCATCTTAGTGGGGAGCATGGAGGCATGCAGGTAGGAATGGCCCTGGAGCTGAGAGCTACATCCTGATCCACAGGAACCAGAGAGAGAGAGAGAGACAGAGACAGAGACACAGAGAGACAGAGACCGAGACCAGGCCTGGTCTAGTTTCTGAAACCTCAAAGCCCACTTCCAGTGACACACCTCCTCCAAGAAGGCCACACCTCCTAATCTTTCTAATCCTCTTACTGCATAGTGACCAAACATTCAAATACAGAAGACTGTGGGAGCCATTCTTATTCAAACCAGCACACCATGTCTCTGGGCTTGCTTTCCTAGAGCAATGGTTCTCAACCTTACTAATGCTTTAATATAGAGCTCCTCACTTTGTGGAGACTCCCAACCATAAAATTATTTTGTTGCTACTTCATAACTGTAATTTTGCCACTGTTATGAATCACAATGCAAATATCTGATGCACAGGATCTCTGACATGTGACCCCTGTGAAAGGGTTCTTCAACCCCTCAAAGGGGTAGCGACCCACAGGTTGGGGACCAACTACCCTAGAACATCCCAGGCAGGAGCAGGCCAAGCACATACACATCATGGCTCTTGACAGCAGTGGAAGAAGAGGGGGAAGCAGGATGATCGAAACTCTGAGGGTGAAGAAGAATGAAGCGTGAACCATGAACTCGCAAAACCTTTATAGTGAGGGCAGCACAAAAACTGGCGATGGAAGGTGCAGCAGCTGGATGCAGCGTGTGGAACCTTGGCGCTCAGCTGGATGCAGTGTGAAGAACCTCTGCGCTCAGCTGGATGCAATGTGAAGAACCTCTGTGCTCAGCTGGATGCAGTGTGAGGAACCTCGGCACTCAGCTGGATACAGCGTGAAGAACCTCTGCGCTCAGCTGGATGCAGTGTGAAGAACCTCTGCGCTCAGCTGGATGCAGTGTGAAGAACCTCAGCACTCAGCTGGATGCAGCATGAAGAACCTTGGTGCTCAGCTGGATGCAGTCTGAGGAACCTTAGCACTCAGCTGGATGCAGTGTGAAGAACCTCAGTGCTCAGCTGGATGCAGTGTGAGGAACCTTGGCGCTCAGCTGGATGCAGCGTAAAGAACCTTGGCACTCAGCTGGATGCAGTATGAAGAACCTCGGCACTCAGCTGGGTGCAGCGTGAGGAACCTCGGCACTCAGCTGGATGCAGCGTGAGGAACCTTGGCGCTCAGCTGGATGCAGCATGAAGAACCTTGGCACTCAGCTGGGTGCAGTGTGAGGAACCTTGGCACTCAGCTGGATGCAGTGTGAAGAGCCTTGAGACTCTCAGCTGGGTGCAGTGTGAAGAACCTTTGTGCTCAGTCACACGGTGAAACACCACAGGAAATGGGCACTGTTCCTCTATCAACCCTGTTGGCAGACTTAATGCTCATCCTAATGTGTGTCGTGGCCCTCTGACCAGCTCTGGCTTCATTGTTACTTCTAAAGCTTATGACAGGTGATGGGTTCTTTTGACAGCTCCTTATGGTGCCCAGTGTTTTTTGAAGGAAGATGGATTTCAATCCTGAGGTCATTGATGGAGAATGTTAAGCTATACTGTCCATCCACTCCTCTGGTGTAATCATAACATGGCCCTGAAGAACACTCAAAGAGAGCAATAGGAGTTACTGGAGGGTGTGCTGAGAGCCACCAAGCTCCCCTGGAATAAGTCCTCAGCCTTTCAACCACAACCTACAAGTGGGTCACACTCGTGGGCAAGGTTCACTGAAACAATGCAATGTTTTTCTCTCAGAGCCATGCTCAGAAACAAGTAGCATATTGCATGTATGTTATTTCTAAAAATTTGAAAAGCGAATTAGCTTGTGAAAATCTAGAACTTTCTAGAAAGGTATCTTTCATTATCTTCTACCACACACGGGGCACAGTAAGAGAACAAGGGAGAACCTGGGATTATGTGCACATGAAGATAATAAACAGAAAAGATTTTAACTCTTTAGACCAAAGTGTAAACTCTACTGGTGATCAGAGTGTTCATTTATATCAAACACAGTTATAAGAATAAAAACAAATAAGTAAAGCAACTCATAAAAGAGATGTGACAGAGACATGTGTAGGAAAATAAAATGGGGTGCTGGGGAGGCAGCTGAGTGGGTAAAATGCTTGCTGGATAAGAATGAGGGCCTGTGTTTGGAACCTCAGCACCCATGTCAAAGCCTGTTGTGGTCCACATCTGTAACCTCAACACTGTGGAGTGGAGACAGGAGGATCCTGGGGATTCACTGGCCAGACAGCCTAGATGAAACAGAAAGCTCCAGGTTTGATGAGAAACCCTGCTCAAATTATCTTAAAAAGGTGGAGCGATAAAGACAGCTGTGGTAGTTTGCATGAGGATGCTCCCCATAGGCTCAGATGTTGTAGTTTGCATGAGGATGCGCCCCATAGACTCAGATGTTGTAGTTTGGATGAGGATGCTCCCCCATAGACTCAGATGTTGTAGTTTGGATGAGGATGCTCCCTATTGGTCCCCAGTTGGAACTGTTTGGGAAGGATTAGGAGGTGTGGCCTTGTTGGGGAAGGTATGTCACTGGGAGCAGGCTTTGAGGCTTCAGAAGACTGCTGCAGTTCCTAGTGTGCTCTCTGCCTCCTGGTTTCAGATCACTATGGGAACTCCCAGTTGTTCCTGTTACCATGTCTTTTCTCTGCCATTTTAGACTCTAGCCCTCAGAAACTGTACACCCAATTAAATGCTTTCTTAAATAAATTGCCCTGGTCACGGAATTTTGTCATAGCAATAGAAAAGTAACTAAGATAAGGCTCAACATCAACATTGGCCTCCACCCATGTACATATGAGCAAACTCACCTGCACATGCATGTGCACACAAATGCATACATAATGCACACATCAAAATAGAAGAAGTAAATCTTAATGCTTTGGATTTTAAAAGTCCTCAAAAACAATCTAGAAGCCATGTTCTGAGAGAACAAAAATGTTGGACATTGTAACCCCAGCACCTAGACAACAGTAGTGATTACGTGAATTGTTTGGTTAGATTCTATTGCATAAGTAATAACACACCACCAGTCCCTAGAGACATCTCCCCTGACCAAAGTGCCTCCTAGTCTGGAGGTCAAAGGCTGTTGGTTGACATTTGGTTCAGTTAGAAAGCCCTCCTTCTGAATTTAAACTCACAACATACAATAGAAAAAAGCCGAGGTCTGCTAGCCTTGGGCTGTGCCAAGGAGCTATGGTGTGAGGGAAGTTAGAAACATCCATTTCTCTTTAGTCTTCCCCCATGGCCTGCAGTGTGTCCCATCCATCAAGAAGACAAGACTCATGAGAAACTCTGGCAGAGAAAATGAAGGGTGGATATGTGTCCAGAGTCCCCAACAAATTGTGCCACCCACTTCTGGTACTGGTGCCCTCAGGTCCCCTCTGTGGAATCCCAGGTGGATGGCAGCCCCAGGCTCCCCAGTGTCTCTCCAGTCTGCTACACGGTGCTTTAGATACTGTCTGTTTGGTGCTGCACGAGATGGGAGAAGCATTTGCTGCTTTTTTTTTTACTGCTCCTGGGGCTTGGAAGTGCAGGATCCAGGCATGGGCGATTGGGTTTCATTGGAGAGGACTGTTCTCTGCCTCCAGGATGGCACCTTTGTCCTGCATCCTCTGTAATGGAAGAATGCTGGGTGCCAACACAATGACCCAAGGATGAAGACCTGACTGCTGCTGAGGAGAAGACCCAAGGGTGAAGGCCAACATCAAGGCAATTTTGTCACTACCTGCCTCTGTCCCCATTCCCAGGATGCCCTTGGTGGACCTTGAATAATTCCCCATGCTTCCTAGCACACCATTCTCTCTTAGATCTTCTGCCCTTTGAGAACCAAAAACAGTGGGCACAGACAGGGTAGGATGGCACTGGCAGAGCAGCAGGGACCAGGATGCTCCTGAGTCCTCCACCACCCACACAAAACCAAACAATGGTGATGGTGGCGATGATGGCAGAGTTCTGATGACCATAATGCCAAGTGCCAGCCATTTTACAGATATCAGTGTGCTGACATCATCAGAAAGCATACATGAGGCCAGAAGAAAACATCACCTTGGACTGGAGCCGTCCCCTGACACAGCCCTCATTCTCCTTGCCTGCAGTTCATCCAGGGTGGACATAGATACTCCATCACCTCCCACCCTTCCCAGACTGAATGGCTCCTATAGACTAGCCCTATCTTAGATGCTACAGTGGACAGACAGCTGTGGTTCCCATCTCTAGTTGGGCTCGGTAGTTCATGTGTCTCAGTTCCCTTCCCTTTCTTGCCTGGTGTAGCCCTCCAGGTGCTTCTTCCCTTGTGTTTGGGATGCAGCCAAACTCTCCGCACATGAAGGTCATAGTGGAGGTCTCTGCTTGTTCCCAGTCTTAGCTGCAGCAGGGGCAACAGAGGCACAAAGGGGAAAGGGTGGAGAGAAGCTTGGCTGTCACTTGGTTCACTGTTCGAGAGTTCCCGCTCTGTCACAGTTCCTCTTGGGACATGGAGTTGTTCAATGGGTTATATGTCTACTGTCCTGCCAGCCTCCCAGCCATGATCTAGTGAACTAGTACCTCAGATGGCAGGACCTTCTATTTCACTACACTGCATGCAAGTTCCCAGAGCTAGCTGAAGCAGACCACAGAACTGAGCACTTCTTGGCACGAGGAAGGAACTGCACACACTATTCAACAGTTGCCTCCTCTGTCCTGTGAGAAGAGCATCATCACAGATGGGGAGAGCCAAGCTCTCAAAAGTTACATAGGCTTCTCAGTGTCACATAGGGTTGAACTCCAGGGCTTGCTAGACATACAGAAGGTATGTATTGTATTTACCAGGCTTCCTGGAGCCAAGCAGACAGCTTAGGCAATTTGCTAAAATGTCCAAACCTGGAGTCTTGCTAAAGTTTCACCAAAGCTCTGGTTTCTGCTGAGGTCTGAAGTGAAGTGTCCCTCATATGCTCTTGTTTAAAAAACCAGCATCTCACTGGTGGTGTGTGCTTGGAAATTTGTGGAACTTTGAGGAGGTGGAGCTTCCTGGAGGAAGTGGGCAACTGACTGGCAGTGGGCCTTGGGGTTTTATGCCCAGCCTCACTTCCTTTTTACAGTCTGCTTCCTGACTACCTGACCACTGCACTGTGACCACCTGGCCTCCTGCTGTGGCCTCTCCAACACAAGGGACTGTATCCCTTAAAACTGAAAGCCAGAGGAAGCCGCTCTCCCTTGAATGCTTCCTGTCCTGTATTTGTTTGCAGTGGCAAGAAAATCAACAGTATAATTTTGTTCTTGGGAGTTTCAGAGGAAGAATCCCAAATCTTCACAGGTGCAGGAGAAGGACAGGGAAGAATTCAGGTGGGTGTGCCAAGTTGGTACTGGCTAGCCACCAAACCAGGGAGCTCTGGCAAATGCTTCAGCTACACACATGACCCCAGAATCAGTAATCCAGCTCAGAGATTCCAGGAAAAGGGGCTAAGGTCAAGGGAAGTTGGTACTTACTCAAGAGGATGTGATGAGTGGGCTCTCAGGGTGACATGGAGACCTTGGTGTGTTAGGGTGGGCTTCATCTTTGCATTCATGTGGTGAATGCCAGCTCAGGTCTATGCCTGAGTTTTCAGCCATAAAATCAGCATCGCTCATAGACTGGTGGTCATGGTCAGATAACTTAGCTTCCTATAAGTGCTAGAATTGTGAAAATACCTCTGCAGATGTGAAGAGCAACCCCTACCTCAGATGCTCACAGCTACCTTGGCCTTTAAGCAACAGAGGCATAGATAGGGTGTTCACCCATCCACAAATGCCTGCTGGCCAACAGGCACAAGTACAGAACTCAGGAAGCTTGTTTCTGTGAGCTGGCTTGTGGCCAAACAAGGTGGGGTACCAGTCAGGATGGCCACAAAGCTCATCTCCCCAACACAGCAGATGCTGGCATGGCTGTGAGGTTGTCTGGCCAGTGTCTCATGTGCAGGTTCACTGAAGATCTTCTCTGCAGCTTGCAGGGTTGTTGCCATGTGAGGCCAGGAGCATGTTTAGACAAGATGGCTCCCAAACCTAGGAGGAGCAGGAAGTCCCTGGGAGCCAGATCTTGGTAAATTCCTCCAAAGAAAGCATTTGCCCCTGGCTGTTGGGGAGTGAAGGCTTTCTGCAAAGACGTTTGGTCCCCTGCCTTTGGCTATCTGACAACTGAGACAATTGTTCCCAAGAAATTGGAATTCCCTCACACTGGTAGAAAGAAAAGGCTGGTGCCATTCCCAGGAGGACTGGCCTCCAGAAAGAGATTTCACACAGTTCTGATAACTTGCCAGACAAGTATGCGGGAGAGCCTTGAGCCAAGACAATGCTGGCCAGTGATGGGCAGAGCCTTACTTTAGGAGAAATGCTTGGTTGTGCATGATTCTTGCCTTCAGTTTAAAACTAAACCTCACAGCCTGAGGGAGTGTGCAGTCCCTGGACCTCTCTGTTTCCTTCCCCAAAGTGGCCATAGTCAATAAATCTTTGTGGTTTTGTTTGTTTGTTTGTTTGTTTTAAGTCTGACATACTTACTGAGGACTGATAGGCAGCCTAGTCTAGTTGGGGTTACCAAGGCCCAGGCGTTGATAGTATTTCTAATGACAAGATCCAGCTCTTGGTGTCCTTCTTCTCTGGGACTGCTCTTAGCTGGAGAGAGTCAATAGCCTATCTCCACCTTCACCAGTGTAGTGTTTTGAATGAAAGTGGCCCCCATAGCCCCATAGGGAACGTGTGGCCTTGCTGGAGTAGAGGTGGCCTTGTGGGAGAAACTTGAGGTGGCTGGGCTTTGAGGTTTCAGAAACTCAAGCCTGGCCCAGTGTCCCTCTCTCCTACTCCTGTAGGTCTGGATGTGGAATTCCCTGCTACCCCTCCATTATGGTTCAGTTCTTCCTCCCATAGCCTTGCTTCTGCCCCACTTCCTGCCACAGGTATTCCTTTTTGGTAGAAACTTGTCCCTCCATGCCTTGTCTCAGCAGCCCTTCTAGAGAGTCCAATGTGCCTCAGCACTAGATACCTGGAGAGTGTGTGAGTGTGAGGGGCTGGGCTGGCTGAGAACAGTGTGTGCTAGCCATGTGGCTCTTATTTTTGCCACAGGGAGGTGTATAGGTAGCTCATTTCAGACTCTCGTTTTCAAGAAGTAAATGTGTACTGCCCTCCTCCTGCCTCTGCTCAAGAGTTAGCACAGTGGTCTATTCTCAGTGCTCTACTGGTCTGAGGGTCAATCAAGGGTTGGGCCACACACAGAGTCCTCTGGCCCTGGTCACCAGCTTCTCCCTGGATGAGTCATTTGAGGACGTTAGCAGCTTGCACCATTTTCCTTCCAGCTGTGGTCCCTGGGCTCCCACTATCCTTTGCATCACATCTATCCGGGACACAAGCTGGGAAGCAGATCTCATCTCAGCTCACCGCTAGAAGCTTTCAGTGGCTCTTCTGCTTCTGGACTACTTAACTGAAGCTGCGATCTTCTTAGCAGCCTAGCCCCCACACTCCAGGCACCACAGAGCCAGGCGCTGGCGACATAGCATCAAACAGAACAGAGTAGATGGTGGCAAATACCTGTCACAGGGCTATGGACAGAAAAAGGAAGTGTCCCATGTAGATAAGGAGAGGAGCAGGGAGCTGGGTGGAGAGGGGTCTTGTTGACTGAGGTTTTATGTCCCACCTGGTCCTGCAGCTGTTAAGTCCCAAAGAATCACACAGAGGTCTAC
>LOJH01032983.1:0-16406 GCA_001685095.1 Ellobius talpinus
ATCTACCTGTCTGTCTGTCTGTCTGTCTATCTATCTATCTATCTATCTATCTATGTATATAACATTATACAGATTGAGCAGGTTGTATTTAGAAATACAAGTGTGTATGTAAATACACATATATGTATGCAATAAAAATTAAGCAATAAATCCAGAAAGCAACCATGAATTTGAAGGAGAGATGGGAAGGGTGGGTGGAAGTTTGGAGGGATAGTGAAGGGAGAAGTGTTGTAATTTTACTGTAATATCAAACACTTTTGAAAAAAAAACAACTTAAGCATTTTATCCTGAGTCATACTCTTTTTAAGGAATATAAAAAATATTCGTAAGTTTTTAGAATTTCTAGTGTCAATACCATTTGGAAATTCTCCTCTGTCAATACCATTTTGAATTTCCCCGTGTAGTCTTTTTATGTTCAAAAACTCAAAAAGGCTCAGAGCTGGAGAGATGGCTCAGAGGTTAAAAGTACTGAGTGATCTTCCAGAGAACCTGGGATTCAATTCCCAGCACCCACATAGCAGCTTGTATTGGTCTGTAACTCCAGTTCCAGGGGATCTAGTACCCTCAAACAGATATACATGTAGGCAAAACACGAATGTGCATGAAATAAAATATAAATTATAAAAAAACAAAAAAGCAAATAATATAAGACAGGGACATATAATGCCAGACCCAATTTTTACAGAATAAAATAGTAGAATCATTTAACTTTCAAGCAAAAAAATTGTGAAATTCTCTATGAAGCACTAAATTGATCATAATCCTGAATCTAAATGAGTTTCTTCTAGGGTGTTGCTGCCGGTATCATGCAAATTGACTCTCAGACTACAAGTCTTAATAACATGTATTAGAGGAAATGACGTGATCCGATTCCTTTTGCACTATATAGGATTTGACTCTGTTTTAAAAGAATCAGTTTTAGTTCTGATTGTTTAACTTAAGCATTAGTTACTTTTCTTATTCCTGTGACCAGCTATCTGACAAGGAGGGTATGTAAAGGAAAAAGCTGTATTTTGACTCAGTTTAAGCAGGGAAATAGTCCATCATAGAGAAGACAAGGCAGCAGGCTCCTTAAGTGATCACAATGTAGCCATCTGCAGTCAGGATACAGAAAGAAGGCAGGAAGTGGTTCCAGGTGATTACATTTCAAATCAACCACTAGATACCCAGTTTTCTCCAATGAAGTTCCACTTCCTAAAGGTCTCACAGCCTTTCCAAATGGCATCTCCACCAGGAGGGGACCAAGTGTTAAAATGCACTGGCTAAAAGGAGACCAAAGGATTCAAGTCAGAGCAACATGATAGGAAATACTGGCATTAGTTTTCTTCTCCGTGTTTTGCTGTATAATACATTTACATTCATATAGTTTATTTAGTGTATTAGCTGATGTATACTCTCCCTCTATAGATACAATTTTCTTCCAAATGGCCAGTGCAAAAGAAAATCTAATCAATACTTTTCT
The DNA here is from genome assembly GCA_001685095.1 of Ellobius talpinus. NCBI lineage: Eukaryota > Metazoa > Chordata > Mammalia > Rodentia > Cricetidae > Ellobius > Ellobius talpinus. The sequence goes on from LOJH01032983.1 coordinate 1,463, forward strand.
ATTTTTAGAAATCAATTATTTTGGATTGAAATCATCCTATAATCTCTTGTATTCTATAAATTATTTAGAGTCAAGAAATATTAAAATTTGAATATTGATACAAATTTATGTTTATTTTTTCTTTATTTTTCTTTTATTGAAGATAGATTTGTAGGATAGGTGGATGTAGTGCACACTTTTAATCCCAGCATTCAAGAGGTAGAGGCAGGGGGAGTTTGAGGCCAACCCGGTTTACAGAGCGAGTTCCAGGACAGGATCTAAAGCAACACAGAGAAACCCTGTCATGAAAAACCAAAAGAAGAAAGAAAAATGAAAGAAAATAGATTTTGTATACAATATATTCTGACTACAGTTTTCCCACTCCCAATTTCTCCTAGATCATCCTCATTTATCCTTCTATCCAAATCGCACACTTTCTGCCTCTCCTCAGAAAACAAGCAGACTTCTAAATAGTAAAATAAAATAACATAACACAAATTTAAAGAAACTGGAACAGGATATAACAAACAGAAGAGAAAGAGGCAAAGAAAAAGCACAAGAAGCACACATAGACACAGAGACACACGAGTTCATATAAACAGGAATTCTGTATAACTACAGAACTGGAAGCCATAATATATATTCAAAGAACCTGTCTAGTAAAGCATTTTGAAAAAGATTCCCTGACAAAACATTATGCGCCCCAAAAAAATCCTCTAAAGATGCCATTCAGTTAATTTTGTGTTGTCCAGCTACTGCTGGGCATGGGGCCTGGCATGGTGTGGTTTGTATCCCCAGGGACACTCCTTTGGAGAGAATTAAATTTTCATTTGTGAGTCCTTTCTAGGGCAGACTTTTTTAGGCCTTGTGCAAGCTACCTCCATTTCTGTGAGTTCATATGTCCATCAGTCCTGTTGTAGTTATAATCTTGCTTCCTCAGGATTCTCCCTCCTCTCTGGCCCTTACACTCTTTCTGCCTCCTCTTCCACAGAGTTCCCTGACCCCCGTGAAGAGGGATTTGATGTTGATATTCCATTTAGGAGTGAGTGCTCCAAGGTCTCTTACTCATACTGCACACTGCCCAGTTGTGGGTCTCTGTATTTGTTCTTCTTCAGGAGGAAGCATCTATGACAGTTGAGCAAGACACTGATCTGAGTATAGAAAATGTCATTAGGATTCGTTTCATGGCTCTGTTCCTTTAACAAAGAAGGGATATTTGGTTTTATCTTAGGTCCTTGGTCTATCTGGTCTCAGGCTCTTGGTCATCAGAGCAGTGAGCATCTTTCAATGAAAAGTATTATTAGAATGTATCATGAGACTTTCTTAAATTCTGTCAGTTTTAATAAATTACAAAAGGTAAATGCTGGAGTAATGCTGCAGCAATTAAGAGCACTGTCTGTTCTTCCAGAGGTCCTTGGTCTGGTTATCCAAGACTCACATGGTGACTCAAAATTACCTCTAACTCCACTCTCAGGGAATCCTACAACTTCTTTTTGTATATTATTGGATATAGATAGATAGATAGATAAATAGATAGATAGATAGATAGGGTATACCAAACATGCAGACAAAATACTTGTATACATAAAATAAAAATGAAGAAATAATATATTTTCAAAATTAAAAAATTAGAAGGTAACATGTCTACATTCATGGAGCTCTGTCATGGCTAGTATGCATAATACGTTTGAAACCCTCATAAACCAAAATGTTCAAATAAATACTGAAGTGTCAACATTTCAACTTCAATTTTGAAAGATAATAAATGCAGACAAATGTTAAGTTGAGACGTCTAATCCTTTAAGTAAATTAAATGATCTAAGAGCAATTTACCCTTTTGCCAGAATGTACTATGTAGTAAAATGTGAATGATTAAAATAAGAAAGTTATAATTGTTTCAAAGAAGGCTCTTAAATGCTTCAGAAACATGAAAACCTGATACATAGTTTTATTTAAAGCAGAATATGAAGGGTGAATTTAGACCTAGGGACCATAAGATTAAATGAGAAAAAGATAGATGCAGATACCTAACAAGCCCATGGACCCTGAAAGATCACAGATGGTTGAAATTAGAAGACAAGTACTTTAGAATGGAGGAGAAGAGTGACGAGGACAGAAGTGAGTACAAATCACATTTGGACATAATGGGTGGTCTTTGCTTTATATATATATATATATGTGTGTGTGTGTGTGTGTGTGTGTTTGTGTGTATATATATGTATATAGTGGTATGAATGGGTTAAAAATGGGAGGAAAAGCCCTATGTTAACAAAAAAATTTAAATTTCATATTCTACAGGTCTTTGAAGTGTTTGAAAATTATCTAAAATATACCTACATAACCGTGAACACATAAATAATGTCTCTACAACTTTAATAATTATAGATTAATTAATAACCTCATTTTTTATTTATACATTGCATTTTTAAAGTAACTGCATTAGCACAAGACCCCAAACTACAGTAGAAACATATATACAGTATAAGAAAAATAACTTTAAGTTTTATCAATATACCAAACTCCATAAATATGAAAAATATCTGAGATCAATTTGTTGCCTTTTTATCCTAAATTCCACTAAATTATAACAAATATTCATAAACCTCCAAATAACCAAAAGCTTCCCACAACCCAACTCTTGGGAATGTGAATGTAGTATTCACTAGACTGCTTCCTTCTGAATGTGGGAGAAGGAATCTTTAGGGCTTCTGAGAAAATTTGAGATAATGACCACGTCCTGGAAACCTTTGTGGATAGGTGTCACCTCTCACGTTTTAGGAGGTCTCCCTTGATCAAATCTGATCCATACTAACCTGAAATGAGTCAACAACCTTTTTTTTCCCCCTGTGGAAGCAAAAGCAAAACCTCTTATCCAAAGCATTTATAACTTCCATTTGAAAAATACATTTTTTAACTTTCATTTTAAATCTAAGGCATTCTTAAAATATTTAGACTGATTTATTTCAACAGTTCTTTCAATCCCGTGTCTCTTACATCTGCTCCTGGCAGTATCAATTTATTTAAGAGAAAATGATGGGAATTGAAGAGACACCATAGGAGTTTGCTTTCATTGTAAAAAGATTAGTCATTTGGGCAAGAAACTGCTTTTGCCTTGACTGCTTCACAGTATTCCCTATAAACTGTATATGCAGGGCCCACAGGAAAGTGACTGCTGAACTGCCAAAACAAGGTGGGATAGTCATTCAGGGTTCCTGCTTCACAGAAGAGTCTGCCAAACATTCTATATGACACAGAGGAAAAAGGAAAAAACTGATGAACTTTGACAATATAAGGGAGAAATTCCTACAAGTTTCCCGATTCACTGAAAATTTTGTCAAATTCTCTGGGCCTATAGGCTAAAGATGGATGCCTCAACATTGGAGAGTAACTTTGGGTGATTGTCCAGACAGATTGTCTGTTGTTAGGTAATTATAATTCCTTCTTAGGGTTTTTTGATGGAGTTAAATACTAAATAATTAGAGTTTCAGTTTTCCTTGGTTATATAGAAAGTAAATTAGGTAAAAAAAAAAACTTTGTATTAACTGGTACGATAGATATTCGAGTGTTTTCTCTGAAAGTGAATATTGTATACATAATTCTAACTTAATAATTGTTTTTGTCATATGTAGTTTTACTATGTTTAGTACATTCATTTCTGGACAAAAGGAGATTGAGATGTTGTAGAATATTATTCTAAGGCATGTTACATTTGTTTATGCTGTAGAACATTTGTTTTAATGATATGAAGATGTGTTACATTCTTTTATGTTGCATTTTTAACTTGGTGAAGCTGTGTTACTTTGCCTATCTAAACCACCTGATTGATCTGATAAAGATCAATGGCCAAACTCAAAACAGGAAGAAAGGATAGGTGGGGCTACCCTAGAATAAATAGGAGAAAAATAAAGAAAGAAGAGCAAGAACAGGGAGAAGAGGACCCTAGGGGCCCACCACACAGTCACACAGTCATGGAGTAAGAGTGAAAGTAAGATATAAATAACAAAAGGAAAAACTCCAGAAGCAAAAGGTAGATGGTATATTTTAAGTTAAGGAAAGCTGGCTAGAAATAAGCCAAGCTGATGCTGGGCATTTAAAAGTAAGAAAAAGCCTCTGCATGTGTGGGTTTTTGGGGAGCTAAGGCTAGGCATTAACAAGAAAGAGTAAGACTCCCTGTGATTTCTTTGGGACATGGGTTGCACCCCCGGAGAAAAAAGCCCAAAGTGTAAAACAACCAATAACAGGAGGCTGTAAAAGGGTCAGAGATATGGGAAAAAGGAGTAGGGTAGAGACAATCTTCTACTTTGCATTCTGATTAAAAACGAAAAACAAAATTTCAAAAAAGAATGGGAGTTAATACCTTAAAATATTATAGTAATAAGAATTCTTATTAACTTTCTGTGACATTTAGGAGTTTTTTAGTTGGGAACTTGTACTGCTGAAAATTATATTATGATCTAATCAGATATTGATTTTTTCTAATGAGTAAGAGAAATAGTTGAGCCAAAGGCTGGATGAAAGATTGTGTAAACTTCTAGGTGGGAGGCAGTTGAAACATGCATCATGGAGTTGGCATCAGAACTAGAAATAAACAACAAATATATGAGTTTTCTCCGGACCTAATTGATTGGGATGTTTAATGCATTTAAAATTTGAAAATGAGAAGAATTCTCTCAATCCCTTGTGGTCTTCCTGACTATTGGATGTTGCTATTAATGCCCTCAGTACCAGTTACAGTAGATAAGGCAGTTGACAGGCACACAAACCTTGTGGGTGTATATCAAGTTCACTATATCATGGCTGCCTATTCGCATGAATCCAATGGGACAAGATGTTCTCATATACAATAAACAACACAAGGCATACATATCACTGGTCAACAGAAAATAAGAGACAAGGTATGAGGAACAAAAAAACCCCCAAAAAATCCATGGTGAACCAGTCCTCCAAAGCTTATGGACATTAATCAGTGTGTTTAGACACCTGATTTCCTGTAACCAGCTGTACTATGTCTGTGGAAGCAAAAGACAGCATTCTGGGTTATAATCCTCAGGGTGAGTAACTCACTGCTCAATTACAAATTAACTTAAAGCTTTGCTATAGTTGCTATTTAACATCATCATCATCATTTCATTATTACAGTTGAAAAGAGTTACCCTACAAAAATGGATAATGATTTTTCCAGAATCATGAGTCTTTAAGCAAAAATTTCTCTGCCAAGTGTGGGATATATCTCTATGAATTGCTTCCCAGGAAGCTATCAGAAATTCCCAATGCAATAAAGGCCGTTGCCGTTACTTTCGGTTACTCACTAGAGAAGACAGCACACACTTCGGATACAGCACACAAATGAATGTAGCTGTAACTGAGCTGGAAGCCTTCACAGTACTGGCTGGCATTCACAGGGATGGAAGGTGCTATGACAGCTGCTGGTGGAGAAATGGTTGCCACGGTTTGGTCCAATTGTGAATTCCGAGTGAGTGCGGAAATACTCACTGACAGGACAGCACTCAGTGCCTATAAAGATGCTTCCAGAAAGATGGTACAACAGTGAAACTATTGTTTTGGGAGTATCTAACTACTTTCTGATTGAATTTGAGTCTTCCTCCGCAGGAAGAAACATATACCAAGTACTGTGAGCCCGAAAAAAATTACGGCTAAAGATGTCATAGGTCCTAGGGCTGAACTGCCTTGTAAATGCTTACAATCAGACCCTTAGACTATCCCTCTAGCCTCCTTAGTCATAGAAAAATCTTTATACTAGACTCTTTATACAATGACTGACAGCTAATTGTCATAAATTGTTAAAGATTCAGAATTAGTGAGTGTTGAGATCTCAGTACTAAAATAAATCACCACATCCATGGCAAAAAGAATTTCACAGACAAATTGGTAAAGTGATTCAAGGAGCTCAAGTATGAGAAGGTTTCCTGTGACACACTCTTCTGGAAATGGCACAGCTGACACAATCATGAGGCAAACACAATCTCCTGTTTCTTTCTTGTTGTTCCCAAGAGCAGCTATGAATGTTCAAGGAATAAAATGTTCCTAGACGGAGGAATTTCCTGAAGCATCCCAGGTTTGGTGGGGGGACACGTTATTGTATAGAATAGCTGACTGGGACAGACTAACTCTGTTCCTGTATCCCCTGGAAACAAGATATTCTTCATTTTTTTACTTTGTGTTAAATTTTTGATGTTTCCATGAATTTATGCACTGTATTATGGATACAGTCACTGTATTATGGATACAACCTTTATATAATCTCTTATATTCCTCCTATTTCTAAGGACACACCTCCTTCCTTCTTAACCAATCTGCCTCCTTTGTTCATGTGTGTGTGTGCCTGTATATGTGTGTCAGTATGTGTATATGTGTAGCCATGAAGAGGTCTTGTGGTTGGGGTCTTTTGAGCTTCTTGTTAACAATTAGAGACAGACTCTGTATGATGGGCCTCCACTGTCATTCATTAAGAGTACCACAGTTTCACTGTAATTTATTCTGAAATGTTTTGCTTTAGTTTAAGCATAATCACTACCAGAAGTAGGTTGGAGAACATAAGATTGTTCTGTTTTCTTAATATGCTTTGCTCTGTTTTGGTTAATTCTTAAGTCTCCATATAACAGTCTCTTTTCATTTGTAAAGAGATTCTTTCTAAATTAGCAACTCCACTGTTTATCTGGCTATCCTAGCACAATAAGAAACTACTCTGCTGAGCAGGTTTGGGTTCATCCTCAGTCAAGATTAGTGCTCCTGTGTGCTTCATACTTTTATAGGCATTGCATATTTAATTTGAAGATTTTGATATAAGAGTTTACTTAGTGATAAATATAAATTTGTAGCTCATGTATAACACATCTCAAAATGTGGATGAGTTAATGATTTCTTTTGTCTTTTTGCAAGGACCCAGAAATGTGCTTGCATTCTCTCAAAGGTGAAAAATAAAGTGAAGTCACAGTAGTGTCAAATGTGAAAATACCTTTCATTGACACATTAAAAGACCTTAGCAAGCCAAATAAGCTTTGTCAATACAGGATCATAGGCGAAGTTGATTGTAGAATTGTTCTGTTTTACATTAGGCTGTCAATACAAAGCCAAGTGCTTATTATACTTAAAGAAGAAGTAATAACTAAGAAAAACATAAGTACAATAATTAGGAGACAGCAAAGCATTATCTGTTAACGCATGTCTACACAGAAAGCACACCTTTATTTTGAGATGATTACCGAGGCTTCCTTTCTGTCTTACAGATATTTCTCCATACTTATCTTAGTAGTGTGCCACTGACCTTGTGTCATTACCTTTAAAAGAGCAATGCAAATAAAAAGATTAGAATATTGTAAACGTGACGAATTGAATACGCTCAGCATTCACAAAAGTAATCCACTGCAATCTTAGTGAGTTGCCTATATCATAATCACTGATGAACTGCATTTTGATAGCACGCAAAGCTGGTGTTTCTTCATTACCAAAGATATTGTACAAGAACTTAACATTGACAAAGGACAGTAAATATAGCAACACAGTTAACTATTATCAAAAATGTTTGTTTCTCAAATTTCATTTTCTGTTATCTGGCATTTCATGATTTCCCACCTTTGTAAAACTTTATAGGATTAGTTTTTTTTTTTTTTCATTTGGGTTGGCTGTATCAGTCAGACATGAAATATCTGAAATCCGATCAGCATAAACAGATCATTGATTTAGGAACTATGTATGAATATCTCATACATAGACAGACTTCTAAGTATGACTAATTGAAGAAACAACGGAAAATTTAACATTTACCATAGCAGGATAGACAAAGACGTTTAAAAAGAAATCACAGTTCTTCAAGTGCGAATGACATGATATCCCCCATCCTGATGTATAAAGCCACAGCACAGTAACTTGAGATGTGTTTGGTCATCCTGTAGACAGAAAGGTCTCTTTGAAGGGAACTTGAAAACATTTCTCTGAAGGTCTAAGAAGGCCACTGGGAAGGGCATATGAAATATTAACTGTACACTCAGTCATGTTGGCACTCTGGAGAGAAATGAGAATGCATGTGATTATAGATTTCATAAAGTAGATGAAATAAATTCATATTTCTCTCTTACCATTTTAAAGAAAGTATTACCAATATCATGATGAGCTACTTACTCAACTGAAAGGCTAATATTTTGAACAATTTAAATTATAATTAATTCTACTTTTCAAAATTCCCAATAGATATAGCCTAATAAAAATGTTAGCACATTTTAATTTACATATATGCTTATTTTGTATATAAAGTAACTTTTCTATAAATGGATAAACAGATACTTGCAGTTTATTTCAGATAATCAATATGAAATTCAACATCAAATTTTTCTTTAAGTTCAACAACTCTACTGCCACTCTGACAGTTAATCAGATCAGTGGTGTACCAGACCTGATACTGGCATAGACCTTGTGGTTTGATAATGGTTCTGATTTAGATTTCAAGGATTTTAAAGGTAATTATACTGCCCTGAAACATCAAATGCAAAGATTTGAAACGTTACTGAGTCAAATAAATCTTTCAGGCTCCTTGTGCTTTCACATCTGTCCAGCATCTCTCTCCTTGATGCTGAAAATGAGTGCATCAGCATAAAATCCTCTTGGGAGAGAAAATGTACTTCGATCACCATGAATGTATTCCTGTAATACCTTAAAGCTATTGAAATTAACCTTAATACATGTCATATTCCTGACAACAAATTCCTTTCATGTGACTTATTAATTTCTAAATAAATAGAATTGAAAATAATTTTCATTGTGTAAAACACACTTATGACCTTGAGTTACTATTTGAATGTTTTTAGCATTAGGAGAAATTTCAAAAATATTAGTCACAGTTCAAGAAACAAGCAGAACCTAACATAAATGTTATGATTTTATATCAACAATGTGCTGAGATAAATATGCACGCTGAATGTATGTGACTGCAAAGTACTCTCCTTGCTAGTGGAGAAATTAGATTCTAGCTGAAAGGTTGCTTGTATTATAATCTAAATTCCAGGGTTTTGCTCTTACTTTGTCATGAACTATGGAGTTCATGAATTCCATTTCAAAATTGGTGATAACATGAATCTTCCTCCAGCTCAATGGATGTTGCACAAATAAATGAGTAGCACTAAGAGAATTTCCCATTGAGTTTTCAAGGACAGAAATTATGTATGATGAGAAAATACCCAGATCAATTCTCCTGGCCCAGAATAGAGCTGCCTCCTTGTTATTTAGCTACTCTTTTTTTTATAAGAGAGAGTAAAAACAAACAAACAAAAAAAATGAAAAAAGAGTTAAGCATGGTATCTGCTAAGAGACAGGAGAGCATGAAGAGCTGCCACAGATTCCAGGACTAGAGCCGCTTTGCTTATTCTACTGTTACGTTCCTAATGATTGAATCGAATGAAGATGGCCAATCTTGATTGCTGGAAAGATCCTTTGTCTCATAATTTATAGATATCCACTTGATACTTCTAAACTGTTGTTTGTTTTTAACACTTTGACCTCTAGAATAAAATGTCGGAGAAGATGTTTTATTGTTTTATGCAGCATTTAATGTAAACTGATACTTAATATGATCGTTAGGTAAAGTTTAGCTATACATATTTTGCTGTACTGAAGCACATGCCACATAAATGCAAAATATCTTGCTATATTTGTGCATTATTTTGCATTGCCCTGTCAAAATTTTTGTTATATATACTTGAAAAAGTAATCAGAAAGAATAAGAGTTTGATATGCTCTCTGTAAGAAAGTCATAATGAATTCAATAGTAAGTATCTTTTAATGAGCTTGTATTTCAGAAGCAAAGATTAGTGTTGGGTAAATACATTATTGGCAATTCTATTTAGGGTTACATGGGTATGCATTATTGATTTCTTCAAAAAGCAAGTAAAGAAACATATATTGAGATAAAATAAACCATTATTAATTTAATTATATTCTCTCAGAGCATATGGAATGAATAAAACTGATGTTCAAAAACAACAGAAATTAAAGACACGAAACTACTCCAAGTCAGTACATCCACATTAAACTAGAAACACCTTTGGAACAATAGTATGTCCTGTGAGAATTGTGAAGGAGGAAATATTTTTGGAATACATTTCTTTTAAAATGCATTGTTTGAGCCACAAACACTTCCTTACACAACCTACCTGTCACAAAGGTAGATCGTGCATGCTGCTCTGTTGATGTCTTTTATATTTTAGCATCATTTCATATTATTAGATCACTGATGCACCCTGTTTTACCTTTGGCATCTTCCAGTTGTGATATCATTTCCCATTGCCTATGATCTGTCTTTTCTGGCTACAGTCTGTACCTCTTTACTAGCACACAGGCATGCATATTCATGCATCCATGCTCTGGGTAAGGCTGTTCAATTTTACATGTTTTTCAAAGCCCTCATATCTGTTCCTATATTTCATATTTATCAACATATATTTCCAGCTCCATGTTTATAATTTTGTTGTTCCCTGTTTTCAGTTTTGTTTTTATCAGTTCAGATCATGTCCTCCCCTGATCTTCCTCACACAATCAAAAAAGACCTTACTGGTCTTTCTTACCGGTCTTTTATATTTTCAATAGAGCTATTGAAAATATTAGTAAGCTGCTCTGTATAAAACTTAAAAATTTAAAAAATGAAAATGTAGGAGTTGGAAAGAAAAGTAATTAGACTTTTTGTCTTGTTTGAAATCATGGTTGATAACAAATACTTTTCTAAAAAGTGGTCTGTAGTTTCTTTGTTTTGTAATCATCTTAATATTTTAGGATTGATTGATCACGTGAGATCCTCAGAGATTTTTAAAATGACTGTGAACAGTTTTGATAATTTCAGCATTTTATGTGTGAATTTCAGATTTCAAATAGAAATAACATGAACACAAGTTTATGACATGTGTTAAGAATTGATCATTCCTTTTTGTTTAATGACCAATGATTTGCTTGATTTCTGCATATCCCACATTATGTGACAAAATAAATTGGACCATCTCTCTGTGCCTAGCCTCAGGTAAAATCAGCTGAGGAAAATATAATTGAAGAGATACATCCTCACACCTTTACCAGTTTTAGCCTTTACTTGCACCCACAAAGCTGAGATTCCATTGACTTGTTTCCCTTCCCCTATACACTGTCAAAAGGCATCGTTTTCTGAAATGTTTGTCTCCTCTCGTCTTTCCACATTCAACTAGTACCCCAAACCTAATGCCCATCATTCCTCTCTATGTCACTGCAATTGTTTTTAAACCCATTTCCAACATTTCAGTTCAACTTTGTCCACATTTCCACCTGAATGCTGTAGTCATGGTTTCTTGTAGAAATATTTATTGGACAATCTTGCATAAATTCTTTCATCACTTCAAAGTTGTTTTATTTTAATTTTTGGAAAGCAGACAAAGGAGTTTTATTCAATGTCACTGTATTGGAAAGAGAAACAGACAAAAAGATCTAGTGGCTCCAAGTTCACCCTCTTTTTTTCATTGTTAAAAATACATTACTTTTCATACATTATATCTTGATTATAGTTTCCCTTCCCTCTACTCCTTCCAATTCCTTCTCTTCTCTCCTTTCCTCCTCTTTTACAGATCCACTCCTTTTCTGTATCTATTTAGAAAAAGGCAGGCTTCTAAGAGATAACAACCAAATAGGGCAAAATAAAATGTGAGGTGAAACAAAACATTCATATCAAAGTTAGACAAGGTAACCCAACAGGAGGAAGGGTCCAAAGAGGACGCAAAAGAGTCAGAGACCCATTGATTCTCATAATCAAGAGTCCCATAAAAGTACTAAGCTGAAAGCTATAATTTATACAGAGGACCTAGTGTAGACCAATGTAGGCCCTATGCGTGCTTCTTCAGTCTCTGGGAGTTCATATGTGCTTTGTTTATTTGGTTCAGAAGGCCATGTACTCACAGGGTCCTCAATCCCTCTCATTCTTACAGTCCTTCTGCCTCCTCTTCTGCAGTATTCTCTGAGCTCTGAGGGGAAGGATTTGATGGAGACCTCCACTTTAGACTTTCCACATAATGTCTGGCTATGGGTCTCTACATCTTTTTCCATCTGCTGCTGAAAGAGGCCTCTCTGCTCATGTCTGGATTAGGCACTGATCTATGAGTATAACAAAATGTCATTAGGAATAGTTTTATGAACTTTTTAATAGCAGTTGGTGGTGGTTTTACCTTAGGTCTCTGGGCCAGCTACTCTCTGGTTCTTGTTTATCCAAGCAGCGCAAGGAATGGTATATGTTCCTTCATGGAGTGGAATTTGTTAAGTCAGATCACACACTGGTTGGCTACTCCTACAAGTTCTGTGACATCATTGCTTTCACATATCTTGCAGGAAAAAGAAATTGCATATGAATGATTTTGTGGGTTGTTTGATGTTTCTCCTTTGGTAGCCATCTGAGTACCTTCCCACTTCAAGAACACTAGAACATAGAGGTGAAGGCTCCATGCAGGCTCCATCCCAGTTTCTCCATGTTCAGTATATTGGGTGGATTTTGTCATCAGCAATAAGACCCTGCCATCAGAGCATCTTATTGTCTTACCATCAACCTGGGTTGTTTGGGAATTTCCATGGGACTCAGTTGACCAAAAATTCCACTGTGTGTAACCCAGTTCTTCCACAGGGAGCCTCGCCTGGCTACATGAGATACCCAGTTGAGACACTACTAGGATTCCTCATTAGGATCACCTTCAGAGATTCCAGGAAGTTCCTATTGCACTATTTCTACAACACCCTCTAAATGTCTCCTAATTCCAGCCATCTCTCCCTACACTATCTTCCTCCATCTCCTTTCTCCTGTACCCTATCCCTCTCAATCCAATCTCCTCCCACTCCCAGTCCTCCCATAAAATCTATTCTATATGCCCTATGCAAAGAGATTCATGAATTCCCCTAAGATCTCACCTCTTTACCCAACCTCTTTGGGTCTATAGATTGTAGCTTGGTTATCATTCACTTAATAGTTAATATCCACTTTTAAGTGAACCATATTTGTCTTTCTAGGTCTAGATTACCTTACTCAGTGCGATTTATTTATTTATTTATTTGTTTATTTATTTATTTTAGTTTTAGCCATTTGCTATAAGTTTCATGATGTCATTATTTTTAATAGCTGAATGATATCCCACTTATAAATTGACCACATTGTGTCTTTCCATTTGTCTTATGATGGGCATCTATATTGTTTCCACTTTCCGGCTATTACGAGTAAATGAAAAATAGACATGGTTGAGCAAGTGCCTGGGTGCTAGAATGGCCCATCCTTTGAGTATGTGGGGAAGAGAGGTATAGCTGAGTCTTTGGTTAGATTGATTGCCAATTTTCTGAGAAAATGCCATATTGATTTTTGTTGTCATAGTGCAAGTTGGCACTTCCACCAGCAATGGATGAATATTCCCCTTGATCTTAGCCATTGTGAAAAGTTTAAGATACAATCTCAAAGTAGTTTTGATTTGCATTTTTCTGATGGATAAGGTTTTTGAATACTTCTTTAAATGTATCTCAGCCATTTGAGATTCCTTTATTGAGAATTCCCTGTTTAAATCTGTGTCCTGTTTTAAAATTGGATTCTTTGATTTTTTTTTGTCTAGTTTCTTGAGTTCCTTGTATATTTCAGATATTAATCCTCTATCAGATGTAGAGTTGGTAGAAAAAATCTTTTCCCATTTGTAGCCTGATTCTTTGTACAAATAACAGTGCCCTTTACCTTACAGAAGCTTTGCAGGTTCATGGGGTACCAGTTATGAATTATTGGTCTTAGAGCCTATGCTATCAGTGTTATGTTCAGAAAGTCATCTCTTGCTTCAAATTCTTTAAAGCCCATCCCCCACTTTCTTTTCCATTAGTCAATGTATCAAGTTTTATCTTGAAGACTTTAATTCACTTGCACTTGGGTTTTGTTTAGGATGACAAATATGGATCTATGTACATTCTTTTATGTGCAGACATCCAGTTTGACCAGCACCATTTGTTGAAGATGCTGTTTTTTTTCTGTCGCCAAATATTTGTTGATACTGTAAAGATGTGTATCTGTCTGAGGTACATTCTGATTGTTGTAATAAAAAAACTGAACATCCAATGGCTAATCAGGAGGTACAGGCAGGACTTCCAGGAAGAAAGAGAGAACTTTGGGAAGAAGAAAGGTATTGTTACCAGCCAGACACAGAGAGGAAACAGGAAGTGCAAGATGGAAGATAGTTAACACTATGTGGCAGGATGTAGATTAATATAAATTGATAAATTTATATTAGAAGAGCTATTTGAGAGAAGACTAAACTGAAGACCAAGCTTTTATAATTAATAATAAGTTTCCATGTTATTATTTATGAGCTGGCAGCTAATGAGAAAGCTTGCTACATTTTCCAGTGTGTATTTCTGGCTTCTTTATAAAAACATAATAAGTGTCCATATGCATGTGTGTAGGTTGGGTTTATGTCTGGGTGTTCAGTTCAATTTCATTGATCAGTGTGTCTGTATTTATGAGTATTATGCAGCTTTTATTCCTACAGCTTTCTGGTGCAACCTGAAATTGAAAACAGTGCTGATTCCAGTAGTCCAACTGTTCTTTATTATTCAGGATTATTTTAGCTATCCTCTTTTTTTCCCCAAATAAAGTTGAAAATTGTTCTATCAAGGTCTGTAAAGAACTGTGTTCAAATTTTGATGGTGGTTTCATGAATGCTAGATTGCTTTCAGTAGGATGAGCATGTTTATTATGTTTACTATATTAATCATGCTGATTCATGAGCATGGGACTCCTTTCCAACTTCTGATATCTTCTTCAATTTCCTTCTAAATATACTACCTAAGATGCCATGAACTTCATTTCATATCATAGATCATATATTCCAGTCTCTGGTATTTCAGGGTAAACATACTGTGTGGGTAAGTGTGTGTGTGTGCACATGAAGAGACAAAGCACACTGTTATAGAAATAGTAAGGGGAGTAGTA
>LOJH01032985.1:0-16405 GCA_001685095.1 Ellobius talpinus
TAGCTCTGCTATAGGCCCAAAGCAGTTCCTTTATTCATTAACCAATGAAAGCAACACATAGACAGAAAGACCTCCCTCACCATTCCCCCTTTTCTTATAAAGAAAAAGGAAGGCTTTAATTTTAACATAGTAAAATTACAGATAACAAAACAGTTATCAAGCAATAATTACTGTTACAATATTTATATCTACTTTATCTTTTATCACAACTAAGGAAAATATATATAACTATAAATTCTTCAATTCTATCAAAGACTCCATAAAGATATATTACCTAAGTAAACAGGAAGTACATTCTAAGCAACTTCCAAAACTCTAGAATTGGCAGAGATATCTCACTGCCTGGACAGTCACGCAAAGTTCTTCTGAACCATTGGGGCATCCATCTTTGGCCTTCAGGCCCATAGTATCGAGCAGATTTTTTCACAAAGCAGGAAATTTCAAAGACACTTCAGTCCATTTCTTTTGTATACTGCAGAATGTCTTGCAGATTCTTTCATGAAACAGGTACCCCAAAGGATCATCTCACCTTTAGGCAAGTTCAGCAGTCATTTCCCTGCGGATCCTGCATACCAAGTCTAGCAGACATCTTGTGGCAATGGTGTCTTGATTCAATAATACTGTCTGATTTGCATCACTACGTTTGTAAACACAGTGACGTACCTGGCATTTTTCCTGTCTCACCAGAGCAAAGTCCCATTGTGAACTGCATAACAAGAAATGCAGAGGAGATAGCTCTATTTGCTCATTTTGACCAAGGCCTGATTCCTCCCATGTGTTTTCCACAGTTCATCAAGCATGATGAAATACATTTGATCAGGACTTTTAATGATTGTTGCAACAAGACCTTGATAAAAATATATTTGTACAATAAATTATAAGCTATCTTAGTGATAATGAATCAAAACCCTGTATTTTTACTTCAAAAAACCAAACTATGTGTATTCATTATATGTGAAGTTTGTGAAAGATATCAGAAGTAATGGTGTTCTACACAGCAGCCACAATGATGCATTTGACTGAAAGAATAGCAATGCCAAGTTTTCATGGAAATGTCCCTTGAGCAATATATAATACTTGATAGTGTGCTCTGTGCACTACATAATTTTTCTTTATGATATATTTGGTATAAAGAGCATTTTTTATTATTGTAGAGTTACTCTATGATTACTGTCATAACAATATACCTCATATAATGGACTATTTTATAATCCACAGAATGGTTTTATTCACATCATCTCATTTGTTTCTTCTAGAGGGTCATAGTACTGTAAAGAAGAAAAAACTAAGTTCATAAATATCTAGAACAGGATGTTTACATAGCTCAGTAGTTAAAGGCACTTGTGGTCTATCTAGACTGACAACTGGAATTTGAACTTTGGGGCTCACATGATGAAAAGAGAGAAGTGACTCCTGAAAGTGTGTTCTAACCATGGTAGATTTACTCACATGTACTTTCTTATCATCTACCATCTGTCTGTCTATCTATCTACCAGTCTAGCTGTCTATCATCTATCATCTACCTATCTATCTGTCAGTCTGTCTGTCTGTCTGTCTAACATCTATCTATCTCACACTAAATAAAAACTAAGTAAAGACAGACATTTTTGTTTTGATTTTAGAGACAGGGTTTCTCTGTACCTTTGAAGTCTGTCCTGGAACTAGCTCTTATAGATCAGTCTGGCCTCAAACTCACAGATATCTGTCTGCATCTGCCTCCCGAGTGCTTGGATTAAAAGCATGCACCACCACTACCTGACAATATAGATATTTTTTAAGAAGAGAAGAAATGTATAGATTGTCCAAAGGCAAAACACTAATGAGCTTGAAAGTCGAGAGGTGGGTGTAGAGTTTCTGGCATTTCATACTGTACACTATTAAATATTCTGATGTCTTTAAGAGAGGATGCTTCAAGACTCATAAATCCCTCTTTAATGTTTTCCACCTCTCACTAGTGTACATATCCCTTGGAGTTCATCCACAAATATTACATCTATCTTCCCCACTTTGTTTATTGCAAACAACTCTCTTAATTAGATTAACACTAAAGTAAATTGTGCTTTAAACATCCTCCTTTTCCATGCATGGCCTAATTTTTCTTATTTTTATATCTCTTCCATCTTAAGCTCATCCTACTCTTCTTTTTGATTGAAGAACTGAGCAGAATACAAGGTCACAAAGTCTGGTGTCAATGTTTATAAAATGCCTTCTGTGAAAGACTTGTAAGCTATGGGTTAAACATGGAGAGAGGAAGAATACATTGCTAGCACCCTGAGAAGCAGACATGCTATCTAAAAACATTAAACCATTTGATGTAGTATCTGAATTACTTAAATAGTGATTTATTACATTTAAAACATGAACAGCAACTAAACACTGCAAGGATTTTCTTTGTGCAGACTTGCAATGATATATACCAGAAAGAAAGATATAGACAAAACCCAGTGTCTTGTTCATGTGTGTTAAAAATGTTCCTCTGATACATTTCCCTGACATGCACATCAGTGTGAAAGGTACTGGTGTATTTACAATGTTACACAAAAACAGGCAATGTTAGTTGTGCTGATAAGGTTTAATCCAATTATTTTCTCAAGGTGTATACTTTATTCTTATGGATGAGCATGTTGACATATGGTGTGATAGGAAGAATACGAGCTGTGCTTCTGCTTCTTATGGCAGCACATTATGTTCACATCATGTTTCCAAATTTCATTTACAGATAAGAACTGGAAGTAATTTTTCTATTTCCAAACATCAGCTGTTAATGCAGAGGTAATCTATAGCTGATGTTTGGAAATAGTAAAATGTAAATTATAAGCATCACTCAACTGAAATTTTAGACTGTGTAGTGGGGGGTGTGAATTTCCAAACAGGCAGAGCCCCTGATAGAAAAATCAATTTTATGCTCATCATTTTATGAAATTCTGTCTTCAATAAATGTCACATATTTCAATGCTTAGTATATTAACATATCATTATAGACAATGGTTTAAAAATAATTGAAGCATAAAACTTCAGTACCCCATAAGAAATATTATTATACATAATTCAAATTTTAGATCAGTAAATTATATATTGATTTGGCTCAAAAATAGCAATATTTTGATATCCTTCTTTTTATTTATTTTTCTTAATAATATAAGAATAAATAGTATGAATATAAAAATATTTACACTCAGTTCATGTTGAATGCAAAACCATTTTTATGTAGGAGCTTTTTTTATAGTAGCTTTTTAAAAAAGTAGATAGATGCCTAAAAATAAATGGATAATTATAGAGCATCAGTTTAATGTTTCACAAATCTAATCTACTATCCTATTTATCATCTAGAAAATTCTAGAAACATTTTTGGTCCCATTTTCAGTTACTTAATTTGATTCTTTATGTTTGTTCCTTGGAGGGTGATTTTTTATTCATAGCTTCCCAGCCAACTCAGATGATAATTCATTTCCATATTTTGCACATAGTCTATTTACTCCTTTGTGGCGAGAAAGGGGGGTGAAGACAAAGATAGTGAAGACACACATGCACCAGGAGGTTACAAACCATCTTTGTTGTTTGCTGTGCAACACAGCATCAGTCATTTTAGGTTTTTGTGGCAAACTGTGGTATTGAAGGGATATAATTTAAAAGCAAGGATAACAGACATTTACATTGTGGAGTACTGACCCAAAGAGATGGTCACATTTATTTATTTTAACAAGGAAATATTATTTGCTAATCATAGACTTTGAGCCATCTGAAGCCTTATTTATTCTAATGAATTTTTAAAATTGTTTTGAATTTCTGAAATGTTGAAAAAACAAGAAGTGATTTTTAATTTCTTCTAATTTCACTTGTCTTATTTATTATTAACCACCTTCTAGTACTTCCATTCACTTTTATAACATTTTTAGCATGTTTACTTTCATGAAATTTATATTGAGGAGAGTTTAAAATATATCACAAAGATGACAGTCTGTAAATATTTACATATTTCAAGTAGAATTATCTGGTGATTTCATCATCAACTTTTAAAACCAGATTGAATATGGAGATATATGAAAATTTTCCAGAAAGTAAATCAAATATCAGTAATAAAGAAAATCTGTTTAGTTTAACAATATATTAAAACGTGGTTATTAGTAATTTATTAACCATTTCTTTTTGTAGAATAAAGAATTGTAATAAAATGTAATTCATGAAGTTTTGAGGAGTGGGTGGTAGACACCTAAATGCAGTGCTCTGATCTCTTTAATAAAGACTGGATGCAAAGAGATCCCTAACTGCTCTAAGTGCCGAGAGAGTAGGTGATCATTGAGTGCTAAGCCATACATGGAACATGTGTATTGTCCTAAACTCTGCTCAGGGAACACATCAAAAGGAAGGGTAAAATCAATGCAAGAGCTAGAAGTAAGAGTAAAATTCTGTGGAAAACTGTCTTGCACGCACTGGCACAGCCTTTGCACTCTCAAACTCCCAGCTGATGTAATTACCTGCAGTAACTTGCACAAGACTAGGCTAATCACCTTTCTGTCACAGGATGGGGAGGAACTTGACTGACCCCACAATCCATGAAGGATTTATAGGCAATTAATAGTTGCTGGGGATAGGCTTAAAAGGCTCCAACAATATTTGAGTACCTATAGAAATAAAATGTGCATGAGGAAAATGATATTGAGTGTTGTCTCCAAAGTATGACAGTCTGTATCCTACACTGCATTTAAAATGCCTCCCTGTCAACCTCATTCATTTTCTCAGAACTATGCTTCAACTGTTGCTCTTTCCACACAACTGCTTTTCCCTTCCCCTTCCCTTTTGACAGATCACACAGCTGTTTTCAGGGTCTGGAAAATCTCTTTGCACATTGTTGTACTTTCACCACTGTCCTACACAGATATTTCTCCTAATATTCAACCCCACCAAATATATATCTTTTGGAAGACTCTGAGGGCCAAGCCTTATGATAGATTACCTAATCACAGGCGATTAACTTTAAACATGTATGTATATGTAAAATACTAAATGGATTCAGCCTGCTGTGTTTTTATTTTTCATTTATATTACAATAGTAACTAAAGAAAAAGAGTTCATGAGTGTGAAAGGGATGGAGGGCTCATCGGGGGGCAGAAGAAGGGGAGCAAATAATGTAAATATTGCACTCAGAGTGGTTTTGTTCACTGTGCTGCAAATGTCACTGCGGAGAGCTGTGGGGGGATCGTGGGTGAGCTAGGGTGTCACAACATGGATCCTGTCACTGAAGAATGACCTGTTGTATCAGAATTTCATTCCTCACTCTGCCCCTGTGACCTTTCCTCCTAGTTTTTTCTTGACCCTGCTGCTAGATTCTTCCCCACAATACCAGAAGACTTCACCAAATAGACCCAGGCTGTACAAGCCAGAACAGGTGAATGATCCGACTTCCAAGAGAACTGTACCCCGCCCCAGATTCTGAACCCTGAAACCCTTTCCCAGGTCAACACCATCCCAGCTTATCCATGACTCTGCTATTGCTGTGCCCAATCCCAGCAAACTTCTGCCTCTGAGGCACAGGCTGCACCAGTCAGAACGGGTAAGTGACCTGCTCACCAGTAGAACTGCACCCATCTATGGATTTTGTCCCCTGTGACCCTTCCCCAAGCCATGTTTTCCCAGCTATTCCCTTTCCCCATTGTTGGGCCTTTCTCCCTACCACAAGACTTCCAACAAACAGTCCCAGGTCACACAAACCAGAACAGATGTGTGAACTGCCTGCCTGTGGAACCATACACCTCCCTCTATTGTGCTCCTGTGACTGTTCTCCAGCTGTTGCTTGGCTCTGTCCCAACCCCAGACCATTTCCACCTCCAAGGCACAGACTATACCTCCCAGAACTGCCCTCACCAATCTACAAGCAGCCTCTCCCCAGAACTTAAGCAGACTCCATAGGCCCAGACACTGTCCACACTAGTCAGAAGAGCAGTCCCAGCAGCTCTATCAGAAGCCAGCCTAGTTTTTGGAACCTCAGTAAAATATTCAGCGTTTAATGGAGGACAGGTCATATCTAGGGACCCAGGATTTAAACTTTATCTGAGGCTAGACCAGATCAAGACCCAAGACAACAAAAATCCCTAAAGGAGACACCCTACTCACCTGAAGACTCATCATTCACCAGAATCCTTGACCACTTAAACCAAAAGACCAGAGAGGAAAGGGAAACCAAGGGAAAAAAAATCCACCCAGCTAAGACAAACATAGGAATCAAAACCTAATTATTCCAAATACAGGTGCCTAAACACCAGTGTCAGAACACTATAACAGAAAGGCCAATATGTTGCCACCAGAGCCCAGATTTCCTACAGCAAGACATGAACATTCCAATGCACAAGAAAATATCCTTAAAATTCATTTTGTGAAGATGATAGAGGTCCTTTAAGAGGAAATGAAAACATCCCTTAAAGAAATGGAGGAAAAGACAAACAAAGCATTGGCAAAACCAGTAAATCTCTTAATAAATATCAAGAAAACTAAGAAAAAACAAACATTTGAAGGGAAAAATACAACTATTCAGACATGAAAATGGAAGTAGAGGCAGTAAAGAAAATACAAATGAAATTATAGAAATGGAAAACCTGGGTAATCAATCAGGAACTACAGATGGAAATATCACCAAAAGAATGCAAGAGATGGAAAAGAGAATTTCAGGATGAAATGATAGAGGAAAGAAGTTCATTGGACAAAGAAAATTTTAAATCTAAAAAATTGCTGACTCAAAAAATCCAAGAAATCTGGAACATCATGAAAAGACCAAATCTAATAGGAATAGGAAAAGGTCAGGATAATTCTCAAGGTACAAAAAATATATTCTATGAAACCATAGAAGAAAAATTTCCCAACCTAAAGCAGGGGCATACTTATAAAGTTACATAAGCTTGCATAACAGCAAATAATCTTGATCAGAAAAATGTCCCCTTGCCATATAACAATCAAAACACTAAACATAGAAAATAAAGAATAGTAAAACCTGCAAAGAAAAAAAGGCTGAGTAACATAAAAAGGACAACCTATAAACATCCAACTTCTTCAGTGAAGACTCTAAAAGCTAGAAGGGCCTGGACAGACCTCTTGCAGACTCTGAGAGACCATGGGTGCCAGCCAAGACTAATATACGCTGAAAAACTTTCAATCACCATAGATGAAGGAAACAAAATATTTCATGCCAAAGTCAAATTTAATCAATATGTATCACACACTCATCTCTACAAAAACTTGAAAACTCCAATACAAGGTAGTTATTACACCCATGAAAGCAAGGCAATATGTCTTAGTTAGGATCTAATGCTGTGAAAAGATATCATGACCAGGGCAGCTCTTAAATAGAAAATATTTAATTGGCATGGCTTGCATACAGTTTCACAGATTATGTTCATTATCATTATGATGGGGAACATGGTAGTATGCAGGGAAAGTTGGTACTGGAGTAGTCCTATATTGTGCAGGCAAAAGGAAGCTCAGTGATACACTGGGTGGTATCCTGAGCATAGGAAAACTCAAAGCCTGCCCCCCAGGGACATACTTCCTTAACAAGGCCATACCCACAAAAACAAAGCCAGATCTCCTAGTAGTGTGACAATGTGACACCCTATGACAATATGGGTGTTAATTACATTCAAATTACCACAAAGAGCTAATCCCACACCAGAAAAAGTGAAATATGATACACACACATACACACACACACACACACATGATTACCAACAACAAGATAATAGGAATTAACAATCCCTGGTCATTAATATCTCTCAATATAAATGGACTCAATTTGCCAACAAGAAGACACGGGCTAACAGAATGGATATGTAAACAGGATCTATCCTTCTCCAGCATACAAGAAACATATCTCAACATCAAGGAGAGACATTGCTTCAGAGTAAAGGGGTGGAAAAAGATTTCTCAAACAAATAGACCCAAGAAGCAACCTGGTATAGGTAACTTATATCAAATAAAATAGATTTCCAACCAAAATTAACCAAAAGAAATGAAGAAGGACATTTCATATTCATCAAAGGACAAAACCACCAACATGATATCTCAGGTCTCAAATACAAAAGCTTGTAAAGAAATATTACTGAAACTTAAGCCACATATCAAACTGCACACATTAATAGTGGGAGACTTCAACACCCCACTTTTACCAGCAGACAGGTCATCCAAGCAGAAACTAAACAGAGAAACAATAGAATGAACAGATACTATGACACAAATGGTCTTAACTGATAACTATAGAATGTTTCAACCAAACACTAAACACTAAAGAAGACCCTCTTTTCATCAAAGCATGGAACATTCTCCAAAACTGACCATATACTCAGTCACAATGCAAGTCTCAACACACAAAAAAATTGTAATAACCCCATGCATTTTATTAGATTGCCATGGATTAAAGTTGGAGTTCAACAAAATACAAAAACTACAAACTGTTAGAAAAGAAACAACTCTCATCTGAATTACCATTGTGTCATGGAAGAAATAAAGCAAGAAATTAAAGACTTCCTAGAACTCAATGAAGATGAACACAAAACAAACCCCCAAACCACATGATCATCTCCTTAAATGCTGAAAAAGCCATTGACAAAATTCACCACTCCATCATGGTAAAGTCTTGGAGAGATCAGGGATAAAAGAGACATATCTAAACCTAATAAAAGCAATATACAGCAAGCTGACACCAACATCAAATTAAATGGAGAGAAAGTCAAAGAAATTCTACTAAAATCAGGAACAAGGCACGGTTGTCTATATCTATTCAATAGAGTACTCAAAGTTATAGCTAGATCATTATGGTTACAAAAGGAAATCAAAGGGATACAAATTGAAAAATAAGTCAAAGTATCACTATTTGCAGATGACATGATCATATACATAAACAACCCCAAAATTTCTACCAGGGAACCCTGACAGCTGATAAACACCTTTAGTGAAAAGCTGGGTACAAGATCATTCATTATTTTCATTTTAGTATTATTTTAGTATTATTATATATATATATTACTTATATTATATTTATTATACTAAAAACCATTAATCTTCGTATATACAAATGATATAAGAGCTGAGAAAGATATCAGGGAAACATTACCCTTCACTATCGTCACACACAATACACAATATCTTGGGGTAAACTCTAACCAAGCAAGTGAAATCCTGTATAACAACAACTTTAAAACCATGAAGAAAGAAATTAAAGAAGATATGAGAATATAGAAGATCTTCCATGCTCATGGATCAGTAGGATGAATATAATAAAAATGGCTATCTAATCAAAAACAATCTCCAGACTTATTGCAATCTGCATAAAAATTCTAATAGTTCTTTACAGACCTTTAAAGAATAATACTCCACTTTATAGATTCAAAGCAATCCCCATGAAAATTATAACACAGTTCTTTACAATCCTTTAAAGAATTATACTCAACTTCCTAGGGAAAAAACATGCAAGGCTTGTGCAGTTGTGTATTTGTTCTTGCACTGGCCAGGCAATAACCAGAACACATTGCACTCCTCCATCCTCCAAGTCTTGCACTGTTTTTTGTCTAATACTCTTCCCAGCAAGATGTTCCCTGGGTCTTGGAGAGGATGGTATATATGTCCTCTTTAGGACTGAGGACAAAGCAGTCACTGATTTGTACTTAGTTCTCAGAACTTTGACAGGTTATGAATCTCTGTTTTAACCATTACCATTTATAAAAATAAGTTTCTCTGTCCAAAACTGAGAGCAGCACTATTACAAGTATGTAAACATAACTAAAAGGTAGTGTGAAAATATGTTCATATAGAATAACATCAGTTTTAAGCTGTGCCCTAGGCCTGTGGCCTCCCTACAAATAGGTATTGGACAGAAAATTAATTACTAGACAAGTGTTTCTCTCTATGAAATACATTTCAGCTTTACTCAGAAAGCTATTGCTTTCCCCCAATTATATCACTATTGTATCTGTGAGCTTGTCATGCCCAGATCTGTATATAGCATACTGGATCCACAGCAGCTACAATTGTTGATGCTTTTTCCTCCCTCCAGCCTGTTTAGTACCTTCTTAAGATATCAAATCCAGCCAGTGAGGAGGAAGCTTCCAACTCAGTTCCAGCTTCACTTACCTATTTCCTGATTCTACAGTGTGTTTTGACTTTAAAGATCTATCATCCTTTAACATAACAAAATTTTATAGTGATCATTTTATTACTAGCATTATTAAACAATTGATTTCTCTAGCTCCTGACAAGGCATAAGCAATTTATTTTCACTAACAAGAACTATATCATATAACTACTTTAATTTTCTGTAAAGCCTTTCACATCCTTTAAGGAATACAATCTCTATAGCAAATGTAATACTACAGTCTCCTGGCTCTCCATGTATTGTACTGAGTCTCTGGCTTATTTAGTTTGGTAGAGTTCTAATTCATTCATATTATTCACTGAGAAACATGGTGTAACCATCATAAGACAGAAGACTCTGGGACCTTTGAAGAATTGTCTTTCATTCTGGGTAATAGGAGAAGCACCTGAAGAGTCATACTACAGAAGAGTAAGTGATTATTTTTGCAAATTAAAACATACAACAAACTAGGCATGATGATACCTGCTAGTAATTGTAGCATCTGGAAAGCTGAAGCAAGAACACAAGTTTGAAGCTAGTTTAGGCTGTAGATTTTGGTTCTTTGTTAAAATACATAAAGAGCTAGAGTTATGGCTCAGCCTATAAAACCACTGAGACAGACAACCTGAGTTTTATCCCCCAAATTCACACTGTGAAAAGAGACGCCCTGAGGTTGTCTACTGATTTCCCAAATGCATGCTGTACCTCCCTCCCCAATAACTAAATACATGTTTTTGTTTGTGTGTTTGTCTTATTGGCTCAGTTATTTTATTTTTTAATAATGAGAGAGAAACAAAGGGCTTGGATGTGGGTGGATGGGGGAGGAGAACAGGATCTAAGAGGATTTGGAGGAGGGGAGAAGTGTGATCAGAATACACTATATGAAAAAAATTTTCTCAAAAAAGCATTTATCTATAATTTTCTATTAAAAATTCAGATAATATCCCTAAAATGATTTTTGTAATAAATTCATAATGAATTTCATTTTATAAAATTTACAGAGGATAGAAAAATGAACTGCTTTCATCTCAGGGCTTTCTTTGACTCACTTAACAAATCAAGGAAAGTAATATGTGAGGAGAAGATATTTAATTCTCGGGACTAAAGTATGAAAGCAAACTTGGACCTGGGTCCTGAAATTATCATTTAATAAACTGTGCAGTCCTTTCTTTAATAAGTCTCCTGTTAAATGATGATATATTTAAATTTAATACTTACAGACATTTTCATCTAGCTTTCACATGACCAAGAAATGGGATTAGTGTTTTTTTTTCTAAGTGCATTTATTTCCTCTTGTTCTCCAAGATGCTGCACCACCCAGTATGAAATTCGTAGTTAATCCATCTAAACCCCTTCCAGTCTGAAAGACACTTGGCTTGGAGTAATTAATCTTGTGTTGACTGCTAGTCTCATTACTCAAACTGATGGTGCCTTCAGCCCAGTAGAAAGCAGGATTGTGCTGAACAGCAGGAAAATGAAGGATTTGCACAAATTTCTTATTTCCCAGGCCTTTCTAGTCTTATTGACCCTTAATACTCATCTCATTGGCCTCTAAGGCCTTCTGTGCCTTCGAGTTAGTGGGAACCCAATCAAGATATCTGCAGGAGATTGCAATAGTGGTCCCTATCTGTGACTACAGCATCCCTGGTGAGACTGGGAAAAGTAGTGCTTGAAGGAGTAGCAAAAAATACAGTATGCTTCATTTAGTTCTACCCATACTCAGACACTCTATTGATCTTCTGTAAGGAGCAAGATCACAGAAAATCCAGCAGATAAAAATGAGCAAAGAAATAAAACATTAGAAAATGGAAGGTGAAATATTCCTGAGAAAGAGAGGACTAAGATGAAATCAGCCCAAATTGCTTCCCACAATTCACTCCATAACATTACAGTTTACACTAAAAAATAAAAAATAAAGCAGTTTCTGGCTATTATGAATAATGCTGCTATGAACATGGTTGAGCAAATGTCCTTGTAGCAAAATTGAGCATCCTTTAGGTATATGCCTAAGAATGCTATTTCTGGGTCTTGAGGTAGATTGATTCCTAATTTTCTGAGAAATTGTCATACTGATTTCCAGAGTAGACGTACATGTTTGCACTCCTGGTATGGGAGGTCATTTTGTCTATGTGTTGCTTTTATTGGTTAATGAATAAAGAAGCTGGTGTGACCTGATAGGACAGAGTAGAGCTTGGCAGGGAAAACTAAACTGAATGCTGGGAGGATGAAGGCAGAGTAAAGAAGCCATGTAGCCCCGCTAGAGACAGACATCAGAACTTTAACGGGTAAGCCACAGCCTTGTGGCAATACACAGATAACTAGAAATGGGTTAAATTAAGATGTATGAGTTAGGCAGAAACACACTTAAGCAAGTGGCTAAACAGTATTGCAAATAATATGGTTTCTGTGTGATTATTTCAGGGCTGAGCAGCCAGGAACAAGCAAGTGGCCTACCTACTACACACTCCCACCTGCAATGGGCAAGTGTTCCTCTTATTCTACATCCTTTTTAGCATATTGCCATCAGTGTTTTTGATCTTGTCTACTTGGACAAGTGTAAGATAGTATCTCAGAGTTGTTTTGATTTGCATTTCTCTGATGGCTAAGGATGCCAAACACTTCCTTAAATGTCTTTCAGTCATTTGAGATTCCTCTGTTGGGAGTTCTCTGTTTACGTCTGTAAACCTGGAAACAATCTAGATGTCTCTCAACTGAAGATAAGGAAAATGTGGTACATTTACACAATGGAGTACTTACTCAGTAGTAAATAAATGACATCTTGAAATTTGTAAGCAAATACATAGAATTAGGAAAAAAAACATACTGAGTGAGGTAACCCAGACCCAGAAAGACGAATACAATGTACTCACTCATAAGTGGCTTTTAGACATAAATCAAAGAATAACCACCCTACAGTCCACAACCACAGAACCTAGACAACAAAGAAGACTCTAAGAGATAAATACATGGATTCGCCTAAGAAGGAGAAAAAGACAAGTTCTCCTGAGTAAATTAAGAGTGTGAGTACTAGGGGTAAAAGGTAGAAAGGGAGTGGGGAGGCAGGAAGGGGAGTGGGGAAAATGTATAGCTCAATTGAAAACAATAAAGCATAAAAAATTTAAAAACAACTTTTTTGAAACAACTCGTGGTTTGGATTTTAAAACAGAACATGAAATTGTGCACATTTTGAGATGTTTTAATTGAATTTTTATTTTAGTTTTTCATAAAATACATTTGATACATGGTTTCTCCTCCCCCAACCCATCTCTGATCCTCCCCACCCAATAGAGTTTCAATGTCATCATCAAATCTTATTTCACAGTTGTAATAGTTGTAAGACACTGTGGTTTGTCAAAGTGCATGTAGTTATTAACAAAGCTGGGATTTAAACAATATTGATGTTTCATTTTATGAATTTTAAAAATTTTCAGATTCTTCTTCATTATTTGGAGAACAAAATACCTGTTGAGATGTCGAGAAAAGGAGATTATGTCCTAGAATGCTATATGTGAGATAAGCAAACCAAGAAAATGAAACTTGATAAATTCAGTCCTTTCAAAATAGTTTTGTTTCTAATGTCATATCTGTGTTCATTCCAAAGATTAATTCTCTTTTTAATTAAAATTCTTTTTTATTGATTTTTATTGAACCCTAAATTTTTCTCTGCTCCTCTCCCTGCCTCTCCCCTCCAGAAACATTAATTCATAATATGTGTCCACATTCATTACAATATACTCTATACACACATTTCTCCTGCCAACTACATTAGGTTTAGTTGTCTAAATCCAAAGAATATTGCCCTCATCAAAAGTGCCATTGAATTCACCTTGACCAAGTTAGTTACCATTGTCTGTACATCTTTTCTCAATATATAGATTGGATAAACCAGTTATTATGAAAATCATTCCTACACAGATTAAATCACTGTTATATCCATGTAGACTTATAGCCAGAATGAAATGAAAGCAGGAGTGGAAAGATTTCTAAATGTCATATAAGAGACAGCATCTTCAATGCTGCATATTTTGCATATCACCAATATATGCATAGATAACTGTGGCAAAATTCATTAATGTCTTTAAATTTCAGAAATTCAAATAAGATGCCTCAACAGAATACTTTTATTGTTGTTGTCAATAGTAACTGTAATTATTATTATTTTCATGATGCTATGTACTTAACTCAAGTCCTTGCACATACCAGACAAATACTCTATTGTTGAGTTACACCCTTTGACCTATTTTCTCTCCTAAAGAAAACACTCACAATCATATTTGACAATACTAAAAATTCTATGAGGTATGATACAGATGAGTGGGTGAAAATAGGTCCATATCTACAATCCAGTTTCTCTCTACACTCTGAAAAGTCAATTTCTTCTCTCTAGAGGTTGACTGTTTGAGACTAAGCTTTCTTTGGAATGACTCAAGTTATTCAGACTGGGAAGCCTTTTTTCTGTCTAACCCTTAATTTCTTCATTGTTAAGCAAAGATCAGGACCTCAGTGCTGTACTAAAAAGCTTCCTTTTACACCTGAGAATTCAAATGAATAGATTTTAAGGTGTGCAGAAACCTTAGATGTGACACTCACAGGTCTGTAATCTGTTAATAAGTACCTCCATGGCAGTTGCAGCTTGCAGTTGGCTGCTGTTTGGAGTAATAGTTTACCTTGATGAGGAGTTCTCTTCAATCACTGGAACACCTCAACTTGCTTACCAGGAAGTTTCTAAGACAATTTTTAAAAAAGAAAAGTAGTACTAAAATATACAAAGTTTGTTTTATTTCACATCTCTTTGTGAAAATATTTTAAGGTCAACCTTAGAACCTTACTCATATTATCAGTCATGTAGATTCCCAAAGATAAAGGCAAGACAATCATTGAACATCTTAAAGACACAATGTTAGATTAGCCTCCCTATTCCAATTTAAAATAATTTAAAATATAATTAAAGAATACTAAAAGTTCAAAATTAGCTTTACTCTTATAGGAAGAGTAATGAAATATTTAGTCACTTTAGCTTACCGTAAAATACTTTTTATAAAATAAATAACCATTTATAGAAGTATCAGATACTTTGTAATCTGATCATTCTGACCATTGTAAAGGTAGTTTTACAACAATTAACCCAGTCCAGATTCTCTACGGAGCATAACTGATAGAATCAATGGGTATATATTAAAAAGGATATCCCTGAGTGTGGCTTCCATGCTGTGTGGCTAGATCAACAGTGTCTGTCTCCCAAAGAAAAGGCCCAAAATATCTAGTTGTTGTTCAGTACATGAGGATGGTTGTCATAGCTGGTATTCCATCTATATTAAAATTCCACGTAAGTATATTTTAATACCATTGGAAAAGTAATGCCTCAGCAGCAAGAAACGTGAACTTGGCAGCAAGAGTGAGGGCAAGCAGGCAAAATGCACATGCTTCCTTCATTCATGTCCTTTTTCATGGACTGCCACTATGGTCCAGATTTATGGTGGGTCTTCTCACCTCAAATGATACATACAATCAAGAAAATTCCCCACCATTTATCCAGCTTTTGGTTTTAGTTGATTCCAGATGTAGTTAAGTTGAAAATCAGTATTTGACATTGCTGGTGAGCATATGGGAGAGAGATGAATAAAGCATTTTTCACTCATATTATTGTAGAAATAATAGAATTCAAGAAGAATGGACAATAAAACATGCAACCAGTCACAATAACTGTTACCATGCTATTAAGTGGGATAAAATTAGAATCAAGATTTATCTACTTCTTTTACTTTGACTGCAACTTCTATAACTGGTTATTTATTTTATAAAAAGTATTCTACGTTAAACTAAAGTGACTAAATATTTCATTACTCTTCCTATGAGAGTAAAGCTAATTTTGAACTTTTAGTGTTTCTTTAATTATATTTTAAATAAATAATTTTAAATTGGAATATAACATCTCTTCCCCCAACCCTTTTCTCCATCAACACCTTATGATGTCCCCTCCCTCCAAGCTGTCCACCCACACCATCTCAAAATGATGGCCTCATTTTCATCAATGAATAATTACTGTTTTACACACACACATACACATACACTCAAATATATAAATACAGCCTGCTCAGTCAATTTAGTGTGATTCTGATAATATAATTTTATAGCTGACCACGTGGTACTCAATAATAAATTCTGGGGCTCATTCCTGGGAGATGCTAATTCCCCCCTTCTCCCTAGTCATTATTTTTACAAGTCACTAAGTTTTTTATCTATCTAGGTGAAATTTCTGTCTTCTGAGTTACTATATATAATATATATATA
>LOJH01032987.1:0-11954 GCA_001685095.1 Ellobius talpinus
TTACCAGTGAGTACAATCCAGAGAACACGCGCTCTGTTACCAGTGAGTACGATCCAGAGAACACGCGCTCTGTTACCAGTGTGTATAATCCAGAGAACACGTGCAGTTACCAGTGTGTACAATCCAGAGAACACGCGCTCTGTTACCAGTGAGTACAATCCAGAGAACACGCACAGTTACCAGTGTATATAATCTAGAGAACACGCACAGTTACCAGTGTGTATAATCCAGAGAACACGCACAGTTACCAGTGTGTACAATCCAGAGAACCCATGCTGTTACCAGTATGTACAATCCAGAAAACACGCAGTTACCAGTGTGTACAATCCAGAGAACACGCTGTTACCAGTGTGTACAATCCAGAGAACATAGTCTTCTTTCTTCTACACTTTCAAGCCTGAATTCCATAAAAGCTAAGCTCTGAGAGGCCGTGGCAGAAACTGAGAGGAAACTTCAGAACCCAGATTCTCTACCTCTTGCTAATTACTTAAATGGCTTCGATTACAACATCTAAAACTAGAGGCAGTAACGTATCCACCCTTGGAAAGCTGTGCTGCTAAGGATTAACGACTGTTGCCGGCTCTAGCAGTGGGGCCACCATCATGACCATCTCTCTCTCCTACTTCCTAAAATAAGACTAAGACGCCTACGGCTATTCTACGAAGGAACACTAAAAATTAACAGAAAATATACAACTAATTAATACCTATCCAGTTAAGTTAATTAAAAAACAACTCAATTAAACATATATCCTATAGGGTTCAGCTAAGGACTCCACAGAGCTCAGTCAGAATAGCTGCATTTGAAAAGAAATGTAAATGTATTTCTCACACTCACCACCAAATCTCTGGCTACTGACCTGCCCAGAAAGAAAAACTTCTTGCAACACAATTTCAGGTCCATATTTTAGCTACATTATTCTGAAAGAATGTGTTTTCAGCATGTTAATAGAAATGCTAGCATAAAGTACACTCCATTTTCTCAGCTTTCTAAGCCTCTTTTCATCACTTAAACTGGGTTTCGCTGAAGCACACTTGTTTCCACACCCAGCTCTGAGGTGCTCTGCACTCAACAACTGACTGGTCTGCTTCAGTTCCCTCCCTGGAGATTTAGGAGTACCACAAGAAAGAGGGCATGGCGAAGGCTGGACCTGCCACAGTGCGTAAGCTCATGGACACAGAGTCTAACTTTCCTGGACAGACTCTTCCATCGGCCGTGGCTGCCCAGCTGCTGCTGTGTCACTCTGGCATGCCTAGGGCCAGTGCACACCACCCTTTGCATCTGGCCTGTCCTAGGTCTTGTCACTGTTGGAACACACCAGTACAGACCTATAGTCTGTATAAGCTATAAGCTATTCCATCAGAAAAAATCAAATCACAAATGTCCCAACTGAGGCTATTCACACAACTCCCAGGTACTCTACACTATTATTAACACGCTAGAACAATGGAAACACAATGGAACTAAGAAAAGGAAATAACAGCAACAGTCAACCTTATTCTCATGTGATTATGAGTATTTAATTACACAATTTTAAAGGACAACAGGGCATCAAGACGATACCAATTGTCCAAAACAGCTATTCTCTCCAAAATAGTCCCCATTTATATGGTCTTTTCTTGTATTACATCACTGTACAGAAAATTCAAAAATGAAAAATATTTTTGTTTTGTTTTTCAAGACAGGGATTCCCATGTAATCTCCCTGGCTGTCCTAGAACTCGCTCTGTAGACCAAGCTGACTTCCAACTCTGTATATCTCTGCTTCCAGAGTGCTGGGATTAAGGGCGTGTGCCGGGCTTAAGGGCGTGTGCCACCACTGGCCAGCTGAAAAATAATTTTTCTTTGTTTGTTTTTGGTTTTTCGAGACAGGATTTCTCTGTGTATCTTTGGCTATCCTAGAACTCACTCCATAGACCAAGCTGGCCTCGAACTCACAGAGATTTGCCTACCTCTGCCTCCCCAAGTGCTGGGATTAAAGGCATGAGCCACAACACTTGGCCAGGAAGAAAAAATGTAAAACATAAAATAACACCCAAGTACAGGATGTGTCCAAAAAAAATAGTTAAGATGGGTAATTTAATTATTAAAAAAATAAATGCCAAAAGAGAATTTACTAAATGGCCAAAAGGAAAGCTATCAAGCAAAGCTTTAATTGCTTTACAGAATCTTGGCATTCTAGCAGAGTCTCTTAGGCATTCCCATACAATTCTCTTCTCCAGGGATGCTACACTTTGATTCTGATCACTTGAGGCTGGGATTCTATTTCACAACAAAACTAACATGAAAGAATTTCCTAATCTCAATAGACTCAGAAAGATGTTTTAAAAGAAACAAAACAAATAAAAATTGTAACATTTTACTGAATTCAAACAGTGAATAATCTACAAGCTGCCTCGGATTAGGGTGCACTCAAAAAACCATCTGTAAGTAACAGCTCAGGAGCCAAAGCTTTTTAATAAATAATGTGACCCAATGGACAATAGTTTAGTTGAAATAATATTACTGTGCTTAGGCTGAGATGGCATTGTTCAGCTGATGGGCACATTTGATGCACACAAGCCCAGCCTGCAAGGGGAAGGACAATCAAGCAGGCAGAGCACAGGAAAGTCCTCAGGCTTAGGAGAGTTTTAGGTCCAAAGCTAAACAGCTATTCAGCGGTGCAGTGAGTGAAGTTTCCTTCTAGAAGGTACTTAGGGCTCCCTCACCTTAATGGGAATTTTTTTTTAATCTTTAGGTGTTCACAGATAGCAAACAAGTTTCCTTGATCTTAACATTCTCCATGAAGGTTTCACAGGGTCAATTTCAAAACACACTACATAATTTACCTAATAATTCTTGACCCTAAATGCGAGAACATTTTTGTAAGGTAGAAATACTTTTGAAACAAAATTAAAGAAATCAGGAAGAATACTTTAAAATAAGTCAACAAATGTTAGGTTTAAAAGCAAAACTATGAACTTGAAGAGCACCTGAGGTGACTGATTTGAGAGTCCAGCTCTGCCGCTCACTAGCCATATGATCTGCAGGAGCAATTTTAGCTGTTTTAGCTACAAAAGAGGACTATTACCTCATCCTCACGGTGAGCAGATCCCTAACACACACTGATCTTCAAGTGCCTGCTGGTGGCACTCCACACACACCAAACCAAGCAGTGTTCTTTCCAACTGTATGTCTAGTGTGTGACTAACTGGCCTCTTGAGGTGCTCTCAGCCCTTCCCAAGCTCTCCTTAGGAACAAAAGGCCCACAACTTCTGAACTTTCTAAGTTACTTCTTACTGGTAGGACAGTCAGGGCCCTCTGGCCTCTACCTGGGAAATACCAGGAGCCCTGCTGAGATAACAAACTTGTCCACAGGCATGCAAGTGTGCCTGAAACAATGCTTCTGCATCCTAAGAAACCCTTCAAAGCACTGGTTCTCAACCTACAGGTTGTGACTCCTTTGGGGTCAAATGACCCTCTCATGGACTCCTAAAACCATCTACATATCACCTATTTACATTATGATTCATAACAGTAGCAAAATTACAGTTATGGAGTAGCCAAAAAAACTTGGGAGAGGGGCTTTGAAATGGGTTTCTCTGTGTATCTTTGGCTATCCTAGAACTCACTCCATAGACCAAGCTGGCCTTGAACTCACAGAGATTTGCCTATCTCTGCCTCCCTAGTGCTGAGATTAAAGGCGTGCACCACCGCCTTGGTAACAACAAAAAAACTTTATGGCTGGGGGTGACCACAACAGGAAGAACTGTATTAGGGGAGATGCAGCATTAGGAAGAACTGTACTGGGGGATGCAGCATTAAAAAGACTAAGAACCACTGCTTTAAAGGAACTGTATGCTAGGGATGTAAAATCATTGTAAAAACAGCAATGTGGAGCAACACTGCTGAAGCATTCTCTTTGTTTTCCAGAACAGGGACATATATGATACTCTGTCCTCCTACCGAATGCAAACAATACAGTGTTTCTAACAGACGATGTGTATTTCTAACTATTACTATTATTACTTGATTCTTTGGCTGTCAGGAAGCTTAAAAGCAAACTCAGCTTTTCCTTTAATAATGACACACAGAACATATTTATGTACACTGAATCTCCTGTCAATCAAATTAATGTTTTTCCTCAAACTCTATCAGTTTCTTTGAGAATCTCAAGTGTTTGGACTATATTCACCCCCTTCCCGTACTCTTCCCACAACCATTCCCCTTTTCCTACCCATCCAACTTTGTACCTTTCTAAAAATTATTTCTTACTATTTAATGGCAACATGGTATTTCTGTATGTGGACAACTCTGTTTTGAATAAGAGTATGTATAAAATGGGTGGATTACCCTTTATCTACATGTTACTATTCCTCTCCAAGTTTCTTTCTCTGAGACCTGGCCCCTGCAGGTGTTTCCATTAATTCTTCCCCTTCAAAGCACATAACTACATCCAATTAGTTCAACAGGCTGCGGCAGATCCATCACCATCCACACACGGCTTTCTGGTTATATTTTTCTAGATTTATTAAGCATACATTTTCCCCGTAACAAGCAGGACATTATGTGTGCCATATCTGCCCCCAGCACATCAGCCTGGGAAGTGGTGGGAAGATGACAGAGCACTCAAATGCCCTTTGCTCACACCGGTGCTTGTTCCGTCCACTGTCCCTGCTCCTGTCACAGCAGGAGCGTTTGGAACTCGTCCTAAACCCTAGTGCATAACAGATGGTGACAGGAGAGCCCCATCCTGCACAGGTGACATCTATGATTCCTGTTACCTCGGATTATCTCAGACAATACTGAAAGAAATTATTTCCTTTCCATGTTAACCCTAAACATGACAAAGCAGGCTGGTGAGACACAGACATGACGAAGATCTGATAAAAGGTTAAGTGAAATAGATTCAAATGAAATTATACAGCTGTTGGGGGGAGGGGGATAGCACTGTTAGTACCCATACATACATTAAAAAAAAAAAAGTCAGGCAAAAGACACAGAAAGAATATTCTATATTGTTCTACTTGACAAGAAATTCCAGAAAATGCAAAATTCTCTATTGACGAGAAACCAAACGAGTTACAAATACACAGAAATACATAGAATACACAGAAACTTTCAAAACTGATGGGATGCATATTTTTAAGTCATATCTTGATGGGAAAGGAAGGTTCATGGGTTATACATTTATTAACTCTCACACAACATATAATTGGTGCAAATGTGGTATTATCGGTAAAAGCACATTAAACTTGAACTGGTAGTAAGAAAACATTAGACAAACCAAGTGAATAAACATCCTACAAGACAAAAGCTAGCAGAGTCTCAACAATGTTGAGGTCACAAGATACAAAAAGAACAAAGAAGAGAAATAAAGACTGGGATTTTAAGGAAGGATCATAACTGAATGCAAAGTGAGAATCTAGAATAACAAAAAACAAACAAAACAAAAAACAAAACCAACATGACAGTGGAAAACTCAGTGACACTGAACGCCTGTAGCTAATATACTAATACCTATCAATGTTAATTTCCTAGTTATGATCACTGTATCACAGTTATGTATACTTTAAGCATCAGGTCCCATGGAGTTAGACACATGCAGCTCTGAGCCACTGGATGTGGGTCCTGGGAATCAAACTCAGGGTCTCCAGAAGAGCAGTAACAAATCTATTATATTGTATGTAAACTTTAACTCATTAAAGTTGCCCAAAAATTACCAAAGCCAAATTATTAAGAAATAATCCCTTTCAGCCCTGGATCTTTTATGAAGTTCCCTAAGTGCATTTAAGAGTAAGAATAGAAGAACCCGAAGCTACCCTGATAAAAACACAATATGCTCCTCCTGCCCTGAAAGGACCACTAAGTTTACAAAGGCCCTCAGACCAAAATAAAAACCCTACATAATATCCTTAGAATTGTGCTGCATAAATAATGAAAACATTAGTGTTCAAATTCTAACAACCAAGTGACTGAATTCACAAAGCACTGAAATGAGAGCAAAGGATAGTTGACACCCACGATTCTCAATGTAGAATCTAATGTAGGTCTAAAATGTAGACCTAAAAGCCAGTCTACATTTGAAATCACTTTAATTAATACCATCCCCAAAACAGCAAGAATAAACAGAGGAACGTGTATATTTAGAGAAAAAGTAAAGATTTTACGGCATACCTCCTCTGTTTCCATTCTCTTCATCCTACAAAATAAAACAAATACACATATGAGTCCAATAGTAAACTGTTATCTGATCACAGCCGAACTTAAGGCAAATTATTGGTATATAATTAATACCAATTAGATTACTAATTGCTAATTAATTACTAAGCACCTTTGTCAGAAGGGTGAAGTTTTCACAAGAAAAAAGGCTGTGAGTGAAGCCAAGTTAGGAGCAAGAAATGAACTAGCTCTGAAATGTGTGGGGGTGGGGTGCATCACGGAGACACTTAGGCAAAGTACCACACAAGCAGCTGGAGAGATGAGAACCTACTGTACTACAGGGATCTTCAGTGAGCGCTCATGGGCTACGACAGGACACGGAACTAACCACTACATGTTTAAGTTCCTGTGCGCAATTTGGAAGTCCATCTGTTTGGTGTCTTTAGACTCTTGCTGCCATGCTGCCTTCTAGCTAAGAAATTAGCAAGCAACTTTAAAAAGCTCATATGAAAACACATCAAGATGAGTACTTGCTGAGCCTTGACAGATTCAAAGCTACCATGCATTGTAGAAAGGAAAGTGGAGCTCTGGCTGAAGGCTAGTGACCTTTATTTTGGCTGCCCAAATGTTGTTTTTCTTCTTGTTATAAGCTCTGTTCTGAGACTAATCAGGTGCCAGCTAAGTCACAGAATAGAGATGTTGTTTTTAATCAATCGGACACTTTCTAAAAACTATGTAACACTAAAAATTATTTTAAATTCTTTTAAGGCTGGGAGTATAGCTCAGTGATACAGTGCTCACCTAGTCATGTACAAGACTCTAGGTCTAACTCCTCAGACACACACACACACACACGCATGCACAAGTGCACAGAGACACACATGCACACACAGAGACACACACACATGCATGCACACAGTCTTTGAGTGAATTGATAAAATTTCAATATGAAAGTGGAAAATAATATATATTTCCCAGGGAAGGAATATAAAAACAGACCTATGTACATGAATATCTGCACCAAACCCCAGCATAACATGGCTCTACCAAGCATTACTGTCTATCAGTTCCCATTCCCATTGTTTCATGCTGCAAAGTCACCATGCCCACTGGGAGCAAGGCACTGCTGGTGTCTCACAAGTGTGATGCTCAAGGTCACAGAGCTCATGTGGGACAGAGATGGGGATCAGACCAGATTCTTTCGACTCCACAAATACTTTCAAATACAGATATATTTTTAACCTGTGTTAATCATTTTATAAAAATTATATTACCTGTATGCTCCTTGTGATCTAAATGAAACAAACAAAAATCACACAGCTCTAGCATGTGTATCTACTGAATATTTAAGTAATATTATTAGAGCTTTTAAGATCAATAACTTCTTAAAGCAGCTAGACAGTCGCTGTACAGACATTTTAGGAAACATGACTGATAAATTTTAAGTCCAATGGCAGTAATTATTCATATTCTTTGAGATATTCAGTGCCTTTAAAAGACTATCCTGCAATTCATTTTCTTGGAAAGCGGTATTTAGGGAAATGAAGGGAAGGTCCAGGTGTGGTAGCACACCGTTAATTCCAGCTCTCTGCAGACAGGAGGCAGAGACCTGTGAGTTTGAGGCTAGCCAGAGCTACATCTCAAAAACTGAACAACTAAAAAACAGTGTGATCTCTAGATACAACTGGATATTATGTTCGTATGTCTTTAATCAATACACTAGCCAAGCTCAAATTCCAGACCCACTCTACTCTAGGACTTAACCCAGTTCCCATGTCTGTTACATGGGGCTAATATACCCTCTCCACATCTCTGCTGATGACGAAGTAAGCTAGCACTAGTAATGGCAGGGAAGAGTAATGATCACAAACACATCAACTGCAGCTAAAATCATCACACGCTGACCTTTTCAGATGGGAGCGCTCTCGACTGAAGCATATTTGTGCAGCTTACTCTCATCACTGTATTTCAAAATTCTGACTTAACATCATATGATACATCGGAAAGTTAGCAGTTTCTATTCTTACTAATTTTCTGTAACCACCAGGATATTTTAACCAACAATTGCCATAGTCTGCCCAGAGCCTACAGAATTTTTCTAGATCTAAGGAAGTCACACATCATGAAGAGTAAAATGAAGCTTAGAAGTCACCAAAAAATAGATCTAGAGTTCAGAATCAGTATATTTCAGAAATTAAAGTTTGTTATAGGTTTAAAAAATACATAAAAAATTTTAAAATACAAATATGTCACTCATTTTAAGATAGAAAAGAGGGGAAGGGGGGAGGTGAGAAGGGGAAGAGCCCAGAGGGGATGGGATTCTCTTACCTTATATGAAAACTGAATGGCAGACTCTGGGGGATAAACAATGAAGTGTCTCAATGTGAAGCCAAACCCTTGTGATGTTCTCTTCAACATAACTGTTTTTGGACCTGGCCAGGAGAATGGTTCATCTTCAGATGGTGACACAGTTTCACTTTGTTCTTTTCCATCTTTATTTTTTGACACCTAAAGTGCAAAGATATGTAACACTTAACTACAGAACACAACATACTTAATTTAGAAAAGATTTTAAGTACAAACACAATACCTGAGTATAAATATGAACTTTATGGAAAGGGCGTATATTTGCTGCTAGAGTTAAATGAATCACAATCACCAAAATCACAAAGATGTGCATATGCGCATGTGTGTGAGCATGCGTATAATGTATGTACATGTGTGGGCACCTCTACATGCATGCTGGGGCCAGAGGGTATCTTGTGTCTTCTGCCATTCTCTGCCTTATATCCTTTGAGACAGGGTCTCCTGTTGAACCTGGAGTTTACAGTGTTTGGCAAGGTTAGGACGGCAGGCAGCAAGGCCCAGCATCCTCACTGGGGATGACCTGCTCATTGATGTTAAAAGTGCATGCAGAGCCTCTCCCAGCTTGTCAAGTGGGTGCTGGGACCTAAACTCTGGTTCTTTATCTTGCACAGCAACACTCTTACCTCTGAGCCATCTCTCCACCACCACCCTCAAACTAAAACTACAAAAAAAATTATATTGTGGAAAATTAATGAGCAAGAGAGAATTCCTGAAAATTACTGGCACAATAAGTAAAACTAAAAATGTCACAGACAGCATGGAAAATGACACTAAGGAAATCCCACAACACACAAAGGGCCAAAGAAGAAACAATGAAAGAGAGGCAGAACTCTCAGCACGGAAGGAGAGTAAGCCATATGGTCCAATGCAACAAATACTAGAAAACTAGCAAAAACCTCAGCTCTAAGCCTGAATTACATATGCACAGAGATCACAATCCTTCCAAGATTCTGGCTTTTGAGGCCCCTTGACCTCTGCTCTTCAGCCTTTTCCTGACCAAGACTAAAAATCCTTTACAGATTAAACCAAAAACCTCACTCAGTACCTCTTCATTCCTGTTGTTCCCTAAGTCTGAATGAACACTGTGCCTCACCAACCACAAGTTTTCATGCTTCTCTTAAAGAGGCTTCGATTTACTTACTCCCTTAACCTTAGATTCTTCAGAACTCCTCACTGTCACCTGAGTGGCCCAGGAGGAATCGGCATTGTCTGCTCGAAGCTTTAGCCTTTCCAGGTGAACACAGGTGGAGAGAAACAAAGACGCTGGTGGAGTTCACTTTAATGTCAGGACCCTCATCTCCAGAGACCCTGCAATACTGTCACTCAGAGATACATGACATCTTGTCTCCTCATCCTAAGTGGCTATTTCATCCCTTCTCCCTCACCCTCACTGGAAGCCAATGACCCTACCAGGGTTACACAATGAGAAAACAGAGCTATAAAGAGAACATAATCCCCTGACATTTACCTACCCACTTCCCACATGTTTTCCCATCCTCTCTCATAATGATAATGACTGAAGTCTCTGTTCTCCTAATACCTTATAGCTTTGTAATGGCCCCATCTCCTACATTCTCTAAGACTTCTATCATGAAGGCATTTTGGATTCTGTTTCCTCATCTATTGAGATGACTATGAGATTATTGTCTTTAAGTCCATTTATGTAGTTTATGACATTTAT
The DNA here is from genome assembly GCA_001685095.1 of Ellobius talpinus. Classification (NCBI taxonomy): domain Eukaryota; kingdom Metazoa; phylum Chordata; class Mammalia; order Rodentia; family Cricetidae; genus Ellobius; species Ellobius talpinus. The sequence goes on from LOJH01032987.1 coordinate 10,189, forward strand.
TGTCTTGAATGTGTTGAACCAACCCTACATTTCAGTAATAAAGTCAACTTGGTCATAGTGTATAACCTTTTTGATATATGTCTGTTTTCTGTTTGCAAGCTATTCTATTGAGCATTTTTTAGTCTATAGTCATCAGAGATATGGGCCTATTGTTTTCTTTTTCTGTTGTATCTTTACCTAGTTTTGGTATGAGGATGATGCAAGCTTCATAGGAGGATTTTGAGTTATCCTTTTCTCATAATATTCCCCTTTCCCTTAAAATATTCTCAATTTCTTTGGTGCCTACTGTAATGCTTCCTTTTATTAATTTTTGATTCTATCAATTTGGATCTTCTTTCTTTCTCTTAGTTAGTAGGCCAAGGGTCTGTCAATCTTATCTTCTCAAAGAACCAGTTCTTAGATTGGTTGATTCTTTGCATTTTTTTCTTTGTTCCTATTTCATTGAATTCTTGCACTGACTTTTACTGTTTTTTGACACTGACTAGGTTTAGATGTGGTTTGATCTTGATTTCTAAATTTTTGAATTGCATCATTAAGTAGCTTGTTTGTGATTCTTTAATGTAGGCACTTACAAAGTTGTCAATTTTCCTCTTAGGACTGCTTTCAATGAGTCCCAGAGGTTTTGCTGTATTATGTTTTTGTTTTTCATTTAGTTACAAGTTCATTTTTATTTCTTTCTTGGACCCATCCATCATTAGATTACTCTCCATGAGTTTGTATATTTATTAGAGATTTGTTTGCTGTCGATTTTAAGTTTTATTGCACTGTGATCAGACAGGATATAGTAGTTTTGTTTCTTTTACTTTGTAAAGATTTGTTTTGTGCCCCAGGATATGATCTATTTTAGAAAAGCTTCCATGTATGGCTGGATAGAATGTGTATTCTTTGGTGTTTGGGTGGAATATTCTGTGGGTCTGACAAATCCATTTGATGTATGATGTCAACTAATCCTGATGCTTCTATTTTTTGTCCGTATGACCTGTCTTTCAGAGAAAGTGAGGTATTCAAATCACCTACTATTAATGGATTGATACTAATCTTTGTCTTTCAATCGGTAGTACAGTTTTTTAATGACACTGATTGCACAAGAGTTTGGTACATATGTACCAATTTATATTACATACTTTAATGTAACCATTCCCTTCATTAGAATGAAGTTTTAGTTTAAGTTTGAAGTCTAGTCTATCAGATATTAGGATAAGAAGACCTGTTTGCTTCCTACCAGATTTGATTGGAGTATTTTCGTTCATCCTTTTGCTAAGGTGGTGCCCATCTTTAAAACTAAGATGTTTCTTGTAAATAACAGATAAGTGAATTTTGCTTCTTGATCCATCCAGTCTGTGTCTTTTGATTAGAGAACTGAGGACATTAATATTTAAAGTTGCTACGATTGTAATGTGTGTTAATCATGGTTGACTTTTGGTACTGTTTATGCTCTCACTGGTACTTTGTGTTATAGTATTTACAGCTTTGTACTTCTCTCCCCGGTCTCTGCTATGCTCATTCCTCTCTTCAGCCCAAAATAATGGTTTCTGTATTTTCTTACTGGATTTTTGGACATATAAATCTTTTTAGGCTATTTATGCAATGGAAAGTTTTCCTTTCTCCTTTAATGAAGGCAGATAGTTTTGCTAGGTTTATTAGTCCGGGCTAGCTGTTGTGGTCTTTTAGGATTTAGAATGCATTGCTCCAGGCTCTTCTGGCTTTCAAATTTCCTAAGTGTGTGTGTGTGTGTGTGTGTGTGTGTGTGTGTGTGTGTGTGTGTG
>LOJH01032991.1:0-14425 GCA_001685095.1 Ellobius talpinus
GGAAGGAAGGAAGGAAGGAAGGAAGGAAGGAAGGAAGGAAGGAAGGAAGAAGTTAATTGATTAATTGTGGTGGGTGCAGATCAGAGGAGGGAAACAAGATGTGCTTAAGCAAAAGTGGAAGAACAAGACCGCAGTGGAGAAGGCAATGAGAGCTGTCAAGAAGAAAGTGGAATAATGTGATCCCCCTAGAAAACAGTGTAGGATGATAAACGTCAGTGTGGGTTTGGCCACAGGACTTTGGAGCTCCAATCAGACAAAGAGGAAACAGCTAGGAAGACTATATAGAGTTACAAACTTTTACTTTCCCTGGAATTCTCTTTTCTTTAAACCTACTAAATACAGATTTCTTTCCTGACATGGTGTGTTCACATGGAACAAAAGACACCCAGTCTTTACCCCACCATTTAACCTGCATTGTCTCAGTTAAGACTCAAGATAACTTTTACCAAATGAGCAAACTGTTTCTTGATGAGATATAAGATTTTTTATATCACAAGCATCTTTCTTGATGAGGTATAAAATTTTTTTATATCCCAAGCGTCTTGATTGGCAGATCCAGAATTAAAACCCAGGTTTTAAGAACTCTTCTCTATTGCACTTACATAACTGGAAACACTGGACATGTTAGCAGAAGAATCTTATTAAATAATTGCTTATTTAGATTCTTCTGTCATAGAACAGAGTAGTTAAGGCTGTTATCTTCGTGGTAACTACATTCAACAAAGAAACATACTGATGTGAGAAGCTTTTCTTTCTTAACAAATTCCTTTTTACTAGGGAAGAAAATGCTGTTCATGTTTCAGAGAGGAAAGGGCTCATTAATAATTGGACTCTACAGCTTGGATGTCTTCTATATCTAGTCATATTGCCTTGTTAATTCTCTCTCTCCCCCTTTAGGATGATTTTCTTACACATTTACTCAAAGTTTTTCTGATATACTATCTCATAGCATGACTATGTGTGAAAGAAAAGACTGCCAATGTTAACATAGATGGTGTAGTCTGTCACAATAAACTGGAGGCCAGAGACAAGGAGAGAGAGGAAGAGAGTGGGGGAGAGTGTGTGCGTGTGTGTATGTGGTGTGTGTGAGAAAGGGAGAGGGATGGAGGGAAAGAGACAGACAGACAGACAGACAGACACAGAGACTTTTAAAAGCAGATGTTTGTATGACCTTCCTGCTGGAAGCCAAAGAATCCCTACGGTAACACTTAGAAGAACTGGTCCAGTCCCTTTTCTGGTTTCCAACCCATGTTTTGTATTAAAAGGGGTGCAGTGACCTGAAAGTCTAATTACCCCTCTCCAAATGTCTGTTTCTTAGGCTGCTGGTAGCAGAAAGCGGGACTAGTTGACAGCCATCCTACGAATCAGATCCCATAAATAACCTGGGCAATTACTCTGTGCTGTGCTGCAGAAGTTAGTGAGCACTTGGGAAGAAAAGAGTAATGCACTATGAACTCCAAGTCAGGTTAATGCAAAATGGAACTCTAAGTCCCGAAGCTATTAGAAGGAAAGCCGAGCATATGTCACCACTCCTTCTGCTACTACAGATGTACAGCTATCTTCAAACTCAGGAATGACTCATCCATTCTTACCAGAAGAGCGGTGGGGTGGGGGACACCACATGCTGAGCTCTAGAGAATACTAGGTTGCAGTATATTGAAATAATCAGACAGAATGTGAGTTCACATGAAGGAGCAGAGAGGGGAAACTGCAAAGGGCAAAGGGGTGATGAAACAGTATTAAGCAGAATAAGAAAGAGCCAAGAAGAACATTGCTGAGGAAGCTATGGAAAAGCTAGTCTGGCATCAGAGAAATGTCTTAGCTCAGTTTGTCTGGCAAGAGCAAGCAGGGAACCTCAAAGTGTCTGTGCCTGACAAAATCACCTTTGTCTTCCATCAAGGAGGCCTAAGAATTAAAAGGAGCCCAGAAGACGAGAACTGGTTTCCATCAGGGTGTCTCAGCTTACGAAACACCTATTGCAGAGTTACTTTAGTGGGAAAGGCCTGGGACAATATTCTTCTAATATGAATTGAGGCTTAGGCTCAATGCAGAATATCAGAATTTCCTGAGGGCACACTTGGTATTTGAAATATATTCCACTGATGAGTCTTATCAACAATTAAGTTTGTTACTCCAACTAAGTTTAGTGATAGCCACTGCTTGAGAGAGAAATTTTCATTCCTGAACACATACTGGACAAAGGTGACAGACATCCTCCCATGTTCAATTTTCCTTCATGGAGATTCACAAAAGGATCTCCCCATGAGTTATCCTTGTGAGGCATGCAAAATCTGCTGGCCACCAACATGTTTCCGATGGATGCCCTACAGTCTGGTGGCTACCTGCCATTTTGACAGAAAGAAGGGTATAGATTCTGAAGTCCCGGCATCATCGCCACCATCTTCATCAGAGTAACTTTCAGAGTACCAGGGCAGCCTGGGAGAGAAAAGACTGAAGAAGGCCTTCAGAACCTCCTGGCAGCCAGGAGATGCTCACCAAGACCCTAATTGTAGATTGCATTGCTAGGTGCTCAAGGCAAAACACCACACTTTCCTCTGACGGAATTATTATTCAACTTGTAGGCCTAAAACAAACCTTTATACGAAGGACTCCTGTGGTGTAGAAACATTTAATTAATTAGAAAATTGCTTGTGTGTTCATTAAACTTGTATTTTACAGCAGATAAGCCAGACTAAATAAAACCATGTTCAAAATCAAGCGTTCACGCAGCAATTCCTAGGGATCTATTCCCACCTGCAAAATAAATGCTGAGCTGGAGCCACTGTCTGCTTCTTGGTAATCCTGACTCTTTCACCTTTCCCTCCCTCTCCTAACTGCTGGTGAGTTGAGGTCTTGGTTTAATTAATGCTTCCATCTGTAGGCTGCTAAGCCTAAGAAGCCTGTGGCTTTGTGCCAGGCTTTTCTACACACAACATCATGGTGCCAACCTCCACATCTGTATTTTCAGCATAAAGAATTGCTGCACTCATGGTGAGGTATGAATGCCTGCAGAATACTGATAAATGAATGGTCCTTTATCCTAATACTTAATGCCTTTGCTGTAATAGTATAAATGAAGGACAGATAAAGCATCCTTTAACGCAAACACATCTCTTCCCATACTGTTCTGTTGGGTCGTCTCTTCAAAGATTATAGTGTCCTTCCTGCTCAGGTCCCCATCACCTCCCACCATTGGGGAAGCCACATGGAAGCCTGCTAGGGCGCATGCTGAGTCACTTCTCCACTCTCTTCTCTCCGCAGCTCCAATGGAAAATCGGTGACATGGGCCCAGAACGAAAAGAGCAGCCGGGGGCAACACCTGTGGCAGCGGCTGTCCGTCCACATTAACAAGAAGGAGAATCCCAATCAGACAGCCGTCATCAAACCCTTCCCCAAGAGCACCGAGAGCCGCGGGCCCGGTGCAGGGGCGGGTAGCTCTGGCCCTGGGGCGGCAGGCGCTGGTGGAGGCGCTGGATGCACTGTGGCAAGTGGCCCGGAGCCTCCTGATGCGGCCCCCAAAGCACTGTACGACGTAGTGGAGACTGAGGAACGCTTCCCGGCAGCTGCCAGGCCGCGCTCTACGTCGCCCATCAGCACTCTGAGCCACCTCGCGGGCTCGGCTGGCCGCACAGACGACGATGCGCCCTCACTGCATTCGGAAACTGCGGCGCGCAGCAGCTCCTCCCAGGGCTCGCTCATGGAGCAGATCAGCAGCGTGGTGACACGTTTCACTGCCAACATCACGGAGCTCAACTCCATGATGCTGTCCACTGCGGCGGCGCCCGGCCCAGCCGGTGCCCCTATCTGCTCCTCATACCTGATCCCCACAGAGATCCAGCTGCCCACGACCATGACCACTTTCGCGGATATCCAGCCACTGCCGGCCATCGAGGTGACTGGAGGAGCTCAGCAGACAACAGGGGCATCACCTGCCCAGGAGACTCCTGCAGGAGCTGAGGCCGCACCAGGCAAACCAGACCTGGAGGAGCTGGTAGCCCTGACTCCGCCATCGCCCTTCAGGGACTCGGTGGACTCCGGGAGCACCACCCCAAACTCGCCGGTCTCCGAATCAGCCCTCTGCATCCCATCGTCTCCCAAATATGACACTCTCATCATCAGAGATTACACGCAGAGTTCCTCGTCGTTGTGAACCCCTGAAAACTTCCCTGGGATCGGCATGAGCACCAGAAGACCTCGGTGTCACACATGGGCGCAGCGACACCCAGAGCCACCCCAACAGAGTACCTGAGGTGGACGATGCCAAGGGCACACACAGTGGAGACTCGAGATCAATAGTGCTATTTCACAACAACCGATGACGACACCAACCACACATCTTCTGGCAGATTATTTTAGTGGCCTTAGAAAAACATGGGCTTTTTCAGAAACACTGCTTCTAGTTTTACAGTGCTGACCAGGATTGGTTGAAGCAGTTACAATATCAAGTGCTTTGGGCGGAGGTACCAACAGTGTGAAGCAGCACCCTGGACCGTGAAAAGTGGAGTTAGTTAATAAGCAACTATAAACAGTTTTGTCTGTTTACTTCATTTTCCCAGAAGAGTCTTTGATTCACCAAACACTGAATGTACATTTTCTAACAAACTCAAACATCTGGGACCAAAAAGTTAACCTTCCTGTTTTTTTTCCTTCCTTCCCCGGTCCTGCCGTGTAGACCTTGAAAAGCTAACAATAATTAGAGCCTGGTATTTCCTGAGGCTTGTGATTCTCCTGAATAACACAAACGGGTAGTGAGTGTTTGCTAATGGACAGAGAGTTTCTAACAGAGACTTTCCGGTCAGGCTGTCAGATATTCTTTCAAAAGCCTGCATCCTGGATTCCACCCAGTTCTTTCAGATTCACCTCCATTAACCAAGAAAACCAGTGCAAGATTTCTGGACTATTTCACCATGTTGCCAATCAATACTGGAGTAGCAAAAAAAAAATATTTTCTGGAACACTGTTTTGTAATTCCCTCACCGGGGTGCATTGTGTAGCTGGAAATTCTCTTTGTAATAACTCGTGAGCTGGAACCTGGCTCTCTTTCACGATACACAGGCACTCCTCTTTATGAATGCCCTTCCGTTAGTGTTGCCAGCTGAAACAATAAGATCCACAATGAGCTTCCTCATTCCCTTCTTGTAAGAACCTGATATACAAAGAGATCCTCTGTTGGTGGTGGCTGTTTTGTCCCTAGTCCCACTTCTGAAAGAGTGGTCCATAGACCGTATGAGGATGTTACACACGGAGGGAGTGTTACGGGGGAAAAAAAGGACAGAATCTCAATACAGGAAAGTCAGCATAGCAAACGTTTTGCTGTGTCCTCATGAGCAATGATTTTATCTTTTCTTGGCTGCTTATATGGGGCAGCTATGAACTATGACAAATGTAGATTTTTTTCAAAGCAATACGGAATACTCAAACAGAGGAACCTTAATATCAACCACAGTCTTTCTCAGCCATTCCAAAAAAGGCAAAGCAATTGCGAATCCTTTACTTTTTAAAATAGTTATTAATATGGTTTTGTGCACTTCATACTGTCACATTTTTAAATACTGCAGGAAAGAGTTTTAGGGTTACAATAAAAACATACATGCTTTGATGGGCTCACATAGGTAGAAACTGTACGTCAAGACCTGAATCTACTATTATCTTTTTATTGGTCCCATTGCAGCTATCCTCAGGTACCAAATATTCTTGATTTTTAAATAAAGATAGTAATAAGAGGAGGTAGTCTATAAATTTAATGTTCAGTTGACCCAGCCTTATACTAAAGATAGCCTTATGAGAAAGATTTGCCAAGAGACAGAAGTATATTTTTAGCAGAGAGAAATTTAAATGGAACTTTAAAATTCTTATTTCAATATCCTCTATATCCTGCTCTCTCTCTCTCTCTCTGTCTCTCTCTCTCTCTCTTCTGTTTTCATTTTCTCTTTTTTGGTTGTTTTTGGTTTTTGTTGTTATTGTTGTTGTTGGGTCTTATTTTTGTTTGTTTACCATCTGATTTTAAAAGAAACTGAAACTGGAAGTCTACCCATTGGCATAATCTTTCATTCTCCAGTTTTAAGATTTTTAATAACTACTGACATTGCTTTTCTGATACCTGTTCTTATTTGAAATTTTAAATGGAATCTTCCATGTTAAAGCATTAAAAGCTAACAATAATTCATAAATTAATCAAGCTTCATAAGTCAGATTTGAAAATAACCAGAGCACTGCAATCCCAAATAGTAATGGGATTCTTGGAAGAGAAAAGCAGTCTGGCTAACTTGCATAGCTTCATTGAAAGGGAATGCCTGCCTCTCCCTGAAAATTCATTGTAAATACTTTGAAAAGCCAATGCCCCTTAGCATCCACCAAAAACATTGCATTCACCTGGGGTTAGAGTCTGCTTTCCTAGGTGTAACTATCTTTCTAGATATGCACTGCTTTCTTGTTTCACTGACTGTTTAACTTGGTTTCTGTTTTACTTTCATGTGTAGTAAGTTTTACTTCTTCGACTTTTTTGTGACAGTTATTTTTTCTATGATTTCCATGCCATGTCTTTTCTTTTAAAATGTACTACTTTATCAGAAATTGCATTAGAAATTCAAGTTTATTGCAATTTCCATATATAATTCCTTGTTGTCATAGTCAGCTATAATAAAAATAATTTATTCAAGTAGAGGGAAATAAAATTATTTTTCTATAAGTTACCCAAACATTGTCATCTAATTGAATACATTGTATACTGCACATACCAATAATACATCTTTGAAATCTTTGATTTTGGAATGATGCTAACTCTCTCTTTGCCAATTCTAACACCAGGTTCCAAGTAATTACTATAATATAAAGAAAACTGAATATTTATTCTAGGGCTAGGATATGAACTTCCCAATTCATTTGAGTACCTATTCTTACTGAGTTTCCTTGATAACAGTCTAGTCCAGGTACCCAGTGATAAACCTGTTGGGACTTAAGTGACATAAAGGAAAGATGAAAATGATAAAGACCATAACAGTAGCCTTAAAGGAGGTTTTGGTCCTGAGAACTAAGAGGAGACCTGGTTTGACTAAATTTATTGGCCAAAAGGTCCACTTACTTTCCTTTTGAGAAGAGTGGAGTGAGCCTGAGAAGACTGTGTTTGGATGGGGCTAGACATAGGGAACTGGAAAGGAATCTGGAGAGGAAACTCATAAGAAAATTGACAGATGCAAAGGAGAAAAACAAATCTCCAAACATGCTAATCTTTGAACGTAATATTCTTTTTCCAACGACTGATAAACCAGCAAGTGATCAGAAGGACTCGGAGCTATTTATGACTGTAAATGCATTGTATAACGGCTCTGCTGCAGTCTGACTTCCAAACCAGGAATTAAACACTCTTTTTAAGAAAAAAAAAAGAAAAAAAGAAAAAAAATGTCCTGTGCTAGTCTCCCAGCAAAATGTATATGGTCTGGAGACTTCAAAGTTATTATATGAGTTCACATTTAGCAACAGCTTATTAATAACCCTCAAGCTGTCTGAATCTCTATAGTTACCATTTACAATTTTATACTGTGAAAAAAAATACAGATCAGTGAAAGCATAAAGATGATTCAGAATTTGCCTTGAAGAGGGTCTGAGGCCTGGGAGAATCTCACATGTCTGTTGTTGAACGGGGCATGTATAAAACAGTTGGCTCGATTTCACTGACCTTCCAGATGTGAACAAATATACTATATTGTGTGTCTTTCTAGAACTCAATGGCAGCTGCTGGTGATGTTGTAATTATAAATCTATATAGAATATAGATGTTTAGAGAGATGGTGCCAATACTAAAATATTTGTGTGGGCTACAAAGTGCTTGTACTTCATTTTTTCTGCACTCAGAACTTATTTGATTTTACAACTGTGTGCACAATCTGTTCTTTTTCTGTTGTTGCAGCTTGTACTATTAAAATAATAGAGAATGTTAAGTTATTTTGATGTGAATTGCAAATGATTTTTTCATAAATTTTAACATTTTTATCAGCGTTGTTTCGCTTTGTACTTGTATAAATGTGATTTATTTTAGCCTTTTAAAACATCCTTGCCTGCTTCTCAGTTGTCTATATCACGTTATAGTTGGTGTTTGTGAAGCCAGTTACTTTTTGAAAAATATTAAAAGAGGAATTATGATTATGCCTTCAAAGTTATTCCCCTCAAAGGCTTAGACTATTGTCCTAGTGGTACTTCCCGAGAATGACAAGAGTCATTTTACAATTTAGCCTTAAGTTCTAAATCATATTATACATTTGAATTATGATCATTGGGCAATAAACTAAAGCAAGTCAACCTCAATTCAAACAGATATGTTGTCCCTGAAGACCTCTCTCTCTCTCTCTCTCTCTATATATATATATATATACCTTTTTAGATAAAAATATTTACATTAGAAAAATAACATGAAGACTAAAATTTTGCTTTTTAATCTATGCATACAAATTATAGGAGTATTTTCTAAGTTATTTGTCTGGACACTGTTAAAGTTACACACATTAAATTGACAAGGTACATGCATGGACATGTGTATATACAAATTTGTGCACACGTTTACATATTTACTTGTGGCTCTATCCATAAAAGCCTTCGTCAGCCATTCTGGTGTGTGTGTGGGTATGTGTGTTTGTGTATATAAAACTTTCCAAGAAAAAAAAGTTGTCATATCACCCTTTAATTTTGACTCCTAAACCCTTAATTTTTTGAATACCAGTTAGTGAAAACATAAAAAGCAGAATATATGCTTGAATTGATTTACAAAAGACAGTGTATATTTTAAAATATATCCTCTCAGTGTTTACAAGCCTTGTGATGTTTGTGTTCCAGCACAATCTATACAAACATATGAATGCATGAAGTTATATTATTGTAAAAATTATATATAATCTTAAACAAGGTAGCTATTTTCCTACAATATCACACTCAACCCTTCATTATGTCCTATTTTTCAGCAAGCCATTCACAAAAAATTCACCTAAAAGTGAGATCCCTGGAAAAATAGTAGAGAAGATTTATCTTCTAAAATTTAAGATAGACTTGTTTCAGGAGAAGTGTAGAAAGTCACTCAAACCCAGGGGAAGAAAAAGAGAATAACAGTAAAATACAAAGCCAGATTTATCACCCTAACAACGTCATAGCTTAGATAGGTTAGCCTAATTTCTCTCCATCTCAGTCCCTTTTACAAAAAGAGGGGGGAGGCTGTGATGTTTCTTTCATTTCTCATTCCTAGGACAAGAATGTTTGTTTGGTACGTAGACGATATTTGTAGAATTAGTACAAATAGCATTGAGCACATAGCTAATATTCCACAGAAAACTTAAATTTGTGGTGTTCAATCTTATGTGGGAGTAGAAAAAAGTCATTTTTAAAGTTAAAATTTTGTCAAGACAACCTACTGAATGAGTTCTCTTTTGAGGACAGTAGTTATTTGATGTTGAAGGTTACAAAATGAATGCTTTTCCTCATTTTGGCAGCACATATGCTGCCAAATGCTTTTCTTCATTTATGTCTACTTAATGATTGCCAATATTTTCCCATGCTATGCATAAATGGTCAGCTTTAGAAAAAAATCTCAAAATGTTTACTTATCATGGCAGCTGGAGAGATGGTTAAATTTGTAAATGTATTATCAAAGCTATCTCCTTAAACATGACCATAACATCTTTTCTTTCTCACGGGATATTTAGAAATTCAGAAGCAGCTGCTATAGTTTTCTTTTTAATTACTTAATTGTTGTTAGTCCATAACATCACAAAGGAGAAGTTGAAAATTACCTTCTCCAGTCATTCCTACATTTCCAGATGGAAGTGGTACAGGAAAACTTAAACTTTCACATAGCTAAATATTTTTTAAATTCCCTTTACTCCAGGTTAAAGGCCCCTGTTTTTAACCTGTGCATGAGTCTTTCTGGGTGATACACTAGTTATACACTTACAAACAAGTTTGCATTCTCACGAATTAATGTTAAAAAGTTAATTTTATATATTAGTGCACCCTAGTAATAAGATAGATATTATATTGTAAATTATAGAAAGAATATGTCCACAAGAGTACATATTTGGTTCTCTTTTCTAAGCTGTTGGACAGCAACAGACAATCCATAAAAGGGTTTAAAGATTCAAAAGCAGAATAATTCCAAATAATTTACTGTCTTCATCTCAAAATGTACCAGTCTGCAATATGCAAATACATAGATGAAACTTGTCACTAGAGAGCACGAATTCCTAGATCACACTGTGCAAACGCTATAATACAAACTTCTAAATATCTCACTTTGTTCAATTAGTATTCACAATGATTTGCTGCTCTCCAGTTCCACGAGGATCTTCTCAGATGTTTAGAGCAGAATACTGATGCTGTATCATCTCCATCTTAGGCACAACCCTGAACTGTGGGACATCTTTCTCAGCATTGCTGTGCACTTTCATCCTGTTTTCTGACTTTGCATCCCCATACCAGCCTATTATTTCACTTTCACAACTCAACCTGAGGATTTTCCCCAGTGTTTTATTACTTTGCTTTTGATTCATTTTATTTATTTTATTCAGGAATGATGGTTCTTTTAGCGCCCACAGCTTGAGATGAAGCAATGTCAACAGTGCAGACTATCCCAAAGTTAGCAATAAGCTGTAAATAAATTCCCAGAATCTGTGTTTGGAAGCCATATCCAAGTTGTTAATTGTATAAATGGTGAAAGGTGCACAGACACATCTATAAAAATGAAAGATCAAGGTAACGATGCCAGCCTTTATGTGTCGATAGCTATGTTTCACTTGGTTCAGGTCTCTAAGCAGCTTAAATCCCATCATCATCCAGGCAAACGACCCAACTATCAAATGACCTTGAATCCATCTAAATGTATACAAATAGGTATGTGTTATTCTGGAGTATAAGTATACAATCCAGTATCCCAAGAAAAAGCAGAAACAGACTTTGTTGGGACATCCTAGCTAGTTCTGGCTCACCAAGATGAAAGAAGTTAGTACAAATATAAAAGGGGCCAAATTTGATTTATAAGGGACACGAAGGGGATAAAACTCTGAAGTGGCAAAATGAGAATCAAGACCTTAAAAGCAGTGTTGATGATGACAAAGCCAACAAGCAGATTGCGATCCAAATGAAAGACTAATGCAATTGTATCACCGAGTGATGTTGCATACAGAACAAGTATCAGTCAGCGTAATCATGACACATGAAAAACATTGACAGAAGCAAATATTAAGTGAACAAAGGCAGATGTAAGAATATTCACTTCTAACAGGAAATAGTTTAAGCATAAAGATATTAGAATAGTCCAAACGGATGTTTTCATGGGTAAAAGACTTAGAAGATAAAATAATCCTTAGCCTGCATGTGATTATCACTATGCTTCAAAATTCACAACACAAAGAAACAAAATAGAATGAAAAGAATTATACAATTGCAATTGTTACCATACATTACTAAAAAAATATGTCAAAAGCCAAAGGAATAAAATGAAATAAAAACGAGAAAAAAATCAAGTAACCAAACCAGCAAGAATAACTAAATATACTCAACTGAAGATTCAGATTTCTCTCAAAAAAGAAAGAATATATTATATTAAAGAATATATATTATATATATATATATATCCATGACAAATACATTAGCTTAGAATTCTTTTTTGGCTAAAACCACAACCTACTAGAAATGAACACTATCAGGCTGATCATGGTAGTGGCACATAGCTGTAATTCCATTATCATGAAGTAGGTAAAGTAGGAAGAACTGAAGGTCAAGGCAATTTTAGGAAACTTAGTGAGAACCTATCTCAAAACTGAAAGCTAAATAAATAAAAACCTTCAGTCAAGGGCTCTGTACATTGTAGAGTAGCTGAAGAGCCTTCTAAAGAATGTGGATTTTACCTGACTGTATTTACAAAAGTTATTTAATTGAAGATGATGAATTAGAAACACAAAATACGGTACAATTACTGTTGATTAAATAAGAAGTAGTAAAGTGAAGCAAAATGCAAGAAATCATTTAAAGGTATCGTTAACACCAGTCTTTTCATTTGAAAGGACAAAAAACATGGAAAAAGAATTCCTTGGATCTAATGAAGTAAAGAAATCAAAGCACAAAATCTGGTAAAGAACAGAAAGAGGTAGAGCAGAGAGAAGAAGGGGGAGAGGGAAAACTAATAGGTACATTTCATTCTAATGAATAAGAACATGGAGATGAATTTAAACAGTGCTTAAAAACACAAATTATGAAAATTAAACAAAAAGAAAGATAAAACATGATAGTAATAGTAGAATTTCATGGAAGTCAATTTTAAATTACCTTACTTTAAAAACCACAATTCTAATCCTGTAAAAGTAAAATTTGTCAAACATATAAATGCAGAGTGTGGGGAAAATATGAAGATACTTACTGCATTTTCCTGAGGCTTTCATAACTTTGCTATAAAAATAAAACAAATATGATATTAAAATAAAATTATAAGATAGTCTAATAAACACATATTTATTTTTAAATAGGAAATATTTACATATTAATTTATAAAATCTTGAACAAGATTTATTATCATGAACTTGCAAGTAAATAAAATTGTCATATTTCAAAATTAAGTAGACCCTACGTCTATGCAATTCAATGAACTTCTATACAGTTAGAATAGGTATTCAGTATAAAAATAATGGAGCTTAACATCAAATTTTACTTTTTTAGTAGCAAATATCCCATATGTATTTATCCATCATCAAACAAAAATACCCATGACAGAATTAGAATTAGATTTTTTTTCCTCCTTTATGATTCGTGTCCATTGCCTACATACTGTCCTTCAAATTGTGAGGTTGAATAAAGAGCAATACTTCATGAAGCAGTATAGTTTTTTTCTGGGAGTTTAAATAGTCAATATTAGAAAACCTATCACTAAATACATCATTGACATGTTAAAAGGAAAACATGATGTATATAAAAGACAAGACAAGAACAATACAAAAATAACAGAAATCTCCAGTTACTACAAAGAATAAATTAGCAACCAAAAGCAGAAGGAAACTTTCTTCAGATAGGAAAAAACAGTACTTGTACCATAGTAAGAAAATGCTAGAATTCGATCAACTCAGGAATGAAGGAGGTAGACCGTGTGCGTAGTCTGTAACTGTTAATTAACAAGACAATGTTTAGAGGTAAGTGGTAGTGACACTGAGGAAATGGCATTATTTACATCTGCACTGCTCTGAGCAAACCAAGACTTGAGCCCGTTTTAAAAAGGGAATATTTAATATGAAGTGTTTAGCCCTCCAGGTAAAACTACAATTAAAAGTAAAGTGGATGAAACACTTCATTATGATAAATCTACCTGCAGATTTATATAAAATCTAGGAGAGGCTACAAAAAAGATGTTAAACTCAATAGTTACAAACACACACCCACATCCAAAAAGAAAGAAAGGACGGTAGGAAGGAAAAAAAGAAAAAAGAGAACAATAATCGTGTGACTTTGAGCAAACATTTTTATCTTGGTACCACTGTAACACCTCCTGAACCCACAGACAAAGTTAAAGATATAGCCATTTTAAAGCAGCAAAACATAAAGAATGCCCTTAACTTAAAACTTCCAATCCTAGAACTGAGCTGCATCCAATTGGGCTCAATGGGTCCCATGGGAATTCCCAAATAACCAAGGCTGGTTGCACAATTATAGATTGCTCTCTTGAAACAGAAGTCAAGGTCCCATTGCTGGAGACAACACCTATGCAATTCACTGAACACAGAGAATCAATCTGATATCTACATGGAGCCTTCAGCCCTACATTCTAGAGTCTTTGGTACAAGAAGGTATTCAGCAATGGCGGCACAAACAAAGCAGTAACCAACCAATACCTGATTTGACTTAAGGTCTACTCCACAAGATAAAACCTATAACCAACACTGCTTGGGTGACCCACCTGAGACTATACAACCCAGAGACCAAGGGTAAAATCAAATCCCGCTGTTCTTTAAGAAAGAAAAGGTGACAATAAAATGACTCATAATGATATTCTGCTATACTCATAGATGAGTGCCTTAGTCAGGCATCATCAGAGAAACTTCCTCCTGAAGCAGATAGGAACAAACACAGAGACCAAAAGCCAAACACTATACACAGAATGAGAGACTTTGAAACACTCAGTTCTAAATGGAATATCTCTATCAAATCCCTCCCCTCAGGGTTCAAAGAAACCTCATGGTATAGAGGCAAACAAATTGTAAGAGTCAGAGGGGATGGAGGACACCAAGGAAACAGGCCCTCTCAATCAACATGATCAAAGTCCCTATAATCTTACAGATACTGAAACAGCATGTGAATGGCATGCATGGATCTGTACTAGGCCCTCCATTTATATATTATGGCTTCTAGCTTAGGGTGTTTATGGGATTCCTGACTGTGCAAAAAGTATGTCTATTTCTTGTGC
>LOJH01032992.1:6185-16403 GCA_001685095.1 Ellobius talpinus
TCCAGTCTCTTATTGGCTAACTATCACATATTGATCTAACCCATTTCTAATATCGGTATTGCCACTTGACTGTGGCTTACCGGCATGAGTCTAGCCCGCGTCCGTCTCGGAGAGGAGAGTCATGGCGTCTGCCTGACTCTGATTTCTTCCTCCCAGCATTCTGTTCGGTCTACTCTGCCTATCTAAGCTGCTGTCCTATCAAAAGGCCAAGGCAGTTTCTTTATTAACAAATGAAAGTAACACGTAGACAGAAGACACTCCTACATCAGTAACGGATGATACTTAGTAAGAAAACACATATTCCAGGTCTCTGTCTCTGTCTCCGTCTGTCTCTGTCTGTTTCTCTCTCTTTTTCTCCTTTTATGCCCCCCCACACATACACTGAGATTTTTGCCATAGTGAGTCCAAGCCAATGGCATAAGTACACTTAAAATAGATGGAGCTACGAAAAATGCCATTGGGGAACTGTCTTGGAAGAAAACCAACAGAAACATGCTCCCTAATAATGCCGGTTGCTGTACCCAGTCTAATGGAATGAATAGATTCTATCCGGCAACAGCATTGCAATTTGTCATTAATGGATGTGAGGAAGCCAGTTTCCTTAGTTGGAATGAAGCCATAATTAGCAGATAACTGAAAAAAAAATGAAAAGGGGGAGAAAGGGAGTTCAGAAATAAATCCAGAGGAAGTATATTACTCTGAAAAACAGAAGTATCCAAGCACATTCAAAGGTTTTGTGGTGCCTCTTCTGTCTCTACTCTCAGGTTAGACACTAGGCATGAGCAGTGGGACTTGTCATTTTCCTGTGAGCCAGGGGCCGTTACTGTCAATGACTTCCCTAATGTGCCCGCATTCACACGCTCATGCAGGTAATGGGAATCAGCCCCCACGGCTACACAGCCAACGTGTCTGTAGCACAAACAAAAGCGAAAAAGACTAACAAGAAAGCAAGTAAGTGGCTCTGGAGTGGAGCGCAACTAAGCAGACTTGCTACTGCAACTGTTCATGCATTAGGTCCACCCTGACGGGAGACTGCGTGAAGCTGCTCTCTCCTCAGTGAGATCTTGGCTGTATCAAGGGCATCCTATTTGTAGGTGATGGTGTTAAACGGCAAACCCACCCCAAGCAGCTCTGTTCGAGCCAGAGCCCTTGCATGTAAATTAGTGTAGGTTTGGGTTAGTATTCTCCTGCAAATCTACTTTCAGAAAGAGTTTCCCTGGCTGGATGGGTGTTGGGGGAATGTCAGGTAAGGAGAGTAAATGGCCCCGTCCACTGGGAGGGCTGCAGCAGCATCCACTTCTCTAACCTGAGCCCAATATCTGTTTTTAAGAAAGCAGGAAACTACCAGGCAGTAGTGGCACACTTCTTTAATCCCAGCACTTGGGAGGCAGAGGCTGGCAGATCTCTGTGAATTCCAGGCCAGCTTGGTCTATGGGGCCAGTTCCAGGACAGCCAAGGCCACAGAGTAAAAAACCCTGTCTCAAAAAACAAACAAACAAATAACAAAAAAAGAAGGAAGGAAGGAAGAAAGGAGAAGAGAAAAGAAGAGAAGCAGGTTTTATAGTGGATTTGCCCCCTCCCACCCTATCGCAGCCTCTCCCCATAGATAGGGTTCTACCGACCACCACAGTGATTGGTTAGACATAGGACTTTCCCATAATAATTCCCTTACCAAAGCCTTAAGGGGCCGAGAACATGCTTTGGTCTTTTCAATGCTCTTATATGGAACAACTTAATGCCAATCTGACAAGCAGAATGTTTTATTAAAAGATATATTTATCCTAACCACTGTGGACCCATAGAGAAGGTTGATTTTCTTTCCTTTTTCGTTTTGTTCTTTGTTTTTTTCTATAGTTGTGAGACCAGAGATTTTAGTGAGAATTAATAAAATCTTGAACTAGATTTGTGGTGAAGGAGTTGGATAAATTTGGTGGGCAGTAGGGTGGCAAAACTAGCCACAGCCAGTAATGGGTCCAGTGGGATAATGAGGAAGAGAAGGGAATTTAAAGTGACCTGAATTGTCTGAGTGACTCACAGAACAGATCAAATGACGTTCTTTCCAGAAAGGCATGTGTGTGTGTGTGTATGCGCACCTGTGTGTGGGTGCATGTATGTGTCAGAGAGGTGTGTGTGTGTGTGTGTGCACATACGCACCTGTGTGTGGGTGCACGTATGTGTCAGAGAGGTGTGTGTGTATGTGTGTGTGTATGCGCGCCTGCGTGTGGGTGCATGTATGTGTCAGAGAGGTGTGTGTGTGCGTGTGCGTGTGCACATACACACCTGTGTGTGGGTGCATGTATGTGTCAGAGTTGTGTGTGTGTGCGTGTGCACACACACACCTGTGTGTGGGTGCATGTATGTGTCAGAGAGGTGTGTGTGTGTATATGCACCTGCGTGCAGGTGCATGTATGTGTCAGAGAGGTGTGTGTGTGTATGCACGCCTGCGTGCAGGTGCATGCATGTATGGGTCAGAGGTGTGTGTGTGTCAGAGAGAGAGGAAGAGGGAGAGGAAGAGAGAGAGAGAGCTGTGTGTGTGTGTTAGATAAGTCATAAGCTTCATTGTGGATGTTGATCCCCAGGGAAATCTCTAAAAGGTAGCAATTGGATATACAAATCTGAAATCTACAAAAGGAGTCTGTACTAGAAATAAAAAGTTTGTCAGTCATCTAAGTATAGAAAGAAAAAATCACCAGGGAAAGTTTCTGGAGGAAAATGGGGAACGGACCTTGCAGACCTTGCGGACCTTGTGAACAGCTGTTATTTCTGATCGACAGAGAAAGATGAGCTGGCAAAAATCCAACAGAAGGAAGGCGCTATCAATGACTGGTGTCCGCGTGGTGCCACAAAGGACCCCGGAAGCAGGCATCTCAAGCAGAAGATGATTCGCACCATAAAATGCTTCTAATAAGGGCTGAAAATTAGCAATTGAGCTCCTTGAACTTAGCCATCAGAGGACACTAGAACTTAGAGAGAATGTTTTCACTAGTTTTCCCTTCCCAATAAAGGAAGACAAATTAGACCAGGTTGAAGAGTGACTGTCGTGCGAGATAGGGAGCCAGCACTCACAAGCTACCCCTCCTTTGCGGTGCCGACTACTCTTCCCTGGTCACAATTACCCATGAGAGAGGCCAAAAGCTCCTCTTACTAAAGTCGCTTATAGAAAATCCCAGCTAGCACCAGGAGTAAAGCCACCAGGGCGGTGTTGTCAGCGCTCCCGCGTTTTCTAAGAAAATGTCACCTTGATAAAATAAATTTGAGTTGCTTTCGTGCCAGTGGAGATAGAAAGGGGTGTGAACTGAACATTTGCTTTCTCCCAGGCCTTTGGTAGGAAGGCCGAACACGGTTCAGAGGGCAGTGGTGGCCATGTGGACGGATGTCTGGTGTTGCTTCTCATCAGTGCCCACCCACTCACGGAAGTCACCAGTGGTCAGCAGTGGGCTCACATGGACCCAGAGAGAGGTGAACCTGGGTTGGCTGTGGTCAGAAGGAGGAGAGGAAGCGGACTGTGTGCAAGGACAAACACCCATCCTCCAGCCACGGCCAGCAATACAACCTGTCCAGGCTTGGGGTGGGTGGGGCAAAGGACAAGATGGGGTAAACTGAGTAAAAGGCGTGGATCTACCAAAGGGGAGCACCGTTAAAATGAGTTCCTTTGGCAAAGGCCAGAAAGGATGCTGGCAGTCAGAGAGAATGGAATGCTTGGAAATGGTTGGAGACCAGAGGACGGAAACAAAGGGAAATGGAGGCATCGACTCTAGCTTTCGTCATAAGGACCCCAACCCCTAACCTGTAATCCTCCAATTGAAAAGGCTCCCCAAAACTTATATAGACCTAGATATATTTGATGGCAAAACCTGATCTGCAATGATGTGAAAATATTTACAGTGAGCTCATTTAAGGTGAATATTCTTATATTTCACAGAATAACGTTTTATTACAAGATAATAATTATAAATATTATAAAAATTTATTTCACAGACTAAATATTATTAGGTTTGATTATAGAATGTTACTCCTTGTGAGTGTTGGGGACCAAATACAGAACATACTGATTTCTCAAACATGGAAAATACAAAATTCTGAAATATATCTCTGGCCTCCAGGATCTGGATAAAGCATCCTGTCCTGTAGTGGGAGAGAGGTGGAGGAACATCCTGATGGCAACATTAAGACCAATAATACAAATAGATTAAGACGTCATGGCTCAGACCAGAGGCCACAGATGGGCAGGTCCTGGAAAGGTTAGTGTAGGCCAGAGGCCGAACCCAGCCCCGTGTCCTTGGGAAAGGAGAGGATAAACCACCATGATGGTCTCTGTCAGGAAACTCATGTCTTCCAGACGCTTCTGTGTGGCAGGCCCAATCCCTGCCTCATTTTATCCCTTATACCTGCTCTCTGTATGGGGGGGAGAAACACCCAAGGTGATCATGGGGTGAACCACACAGCTGAGGTCACACCAAGTCCCCACAACCCCAAAGCTCTTTGTCCATAATGCCCTGAAGCTATCTTGCTGAACTCAAGACAACTGGATCTGGACTAAAGAGAACGCTTCTAGAAAATGTATTCTTCATACAGTCAGTTTGTCATGATTCTCCAACAATTACATATATGTAATCCTAGCACTCTCAGTGTTGAGGCATGATGACCGCCACAAGTTGCAGGCTGTCTGGAATACATAGCTAGTACCACGTAAACCAGGGCTACAAAGCAAGATGCTGTCTCTGAAAACTTGAACCACCCTATCTCTCCTCTCCACGCCCACCCCCAAATCAAGCTCACATGGTGTACTATGATTCCATTTTTCAGAATGAGAAACTGAGGCCTAAAGAAAGGAAGTAACTTGTTTGAGGTCTTACATGCATAAGAAGAGGTAGAATTAGATAGACCTCTCTGGGACAGATAAATGTCACCCCTGCTGTCCTGTATCCTATGCCCCCTTCTTAACATTGTTTTCGAGTGTCCATGACCAAAGTGTTCACATAGACACCCGTCTCCATGATTATCCAGAGATCAGCATCAGTGACCTTCTTGAGGACCTCTGCTGGGAGAGGACATAAGGATCATAGTGATGGGCATGTAGAAACCTGTTCATTATCAGGAGATAACATTGCCTGTCACTTTAAGTGTGTTGGAGACCCTCAGATAGCTCAGAAAGTCTCCCAATGCACAGGGAAACAGCTTTAACATCAAAAGAGTAAGAGGTTCGGGCAAAGCAGGGGAAGTGTGCTTTTCTTGACTGTTGATGGCTGACCAAGTGAGTCTAATGGCGTATGAATAAGAAGCAATTAATTGCACAGCTTGCCCAGTAGTTATAAGAAATGAAATCCCAAATCTGATGCAAGAAGGACATCAGTGATTGAATTACTGCTAAAAAGCAGTTTCTGGTGCTGCTTTGCATCAATAAAGATGTAAAGAACAAAG
This sequence comes from Ellobius talpinus, assembly GCA_001685095.1. Classification (NCBI taxonomy): domain Eukaryota; kingdom Metazoa; phylum Chordata; class Mammalia; order Rodentia; family Cricetidae; genus Ellobius; species Ellobius talpinus. The sequence goes on from LOJH01032992.1 coordinate 11,607, forward strand.
AAAGCGCATGCAACCTACTGCACAATCAATTGATGCTTGAAATACAAAGGATGAGACTGCAAAGAAACACGGGACCTCGCCAAATGTGATATCCACTCTCTAAAGAGGAAAACAGGATTTAGGGGACACTTGAGTGGGAAGGCACTCAAGAGGCTGAAGTTCTTCCCAGAACCAGGCAGCTTAGTCTCTCATGCCAAATATCCAACACATTACAAGGGACCCTATTCCTCCTCAAAACGGAAGAGTGTGCTCTTACTTTCTCCAAGCACCAGACAACCGACCTACTGTGAGCAGTAAATCCTGGCCTAGAACTATGGAATGCAAAGGCATTCTGGACTCAGTGGGTGTGTTCTGATGAGCAAGACTGACAGCTGCCTGCATTCTGCAAAATGTCTGCCACGAAGAAAAAGAAGCATGGTCTGGATATTTCTGTAATGAGAATTCTTATCACAAAACTAGAACTCATAAATTTCAGTCAGCTGAATGAAGGATCCAGAGGCCACTTGGAGAATGCCTGGATCAGTGTGGTAACAGCCAACAGCCTGTGCTACTTGGCAGGAAATAGGATGCATAGCGTAGCATGTATATGAAAAAGATGATCAATGGTTTACAGCCATGAACTAAGAGAGTTCTCATGTGTGGGCACTCATGCACATGCGGGAACACACACACACACACACACACACACACACACACACACACACTCACAGAAACTCCAAGGATGCAGAAGGCCAAGAGTGATAGAGTTACAATTCAACTTACTGGCTGAGCCCATAATGCTTAAGATCACCAATAGTGTCCCTACATCTAAAATGTCCTCAGTTTCTATAAATAAAGCCAAAAGAAGGGTCTTTGTAAAAATTTGGGGATATTTTGATATCTCCAAACCCCATGGGAACACTGGCTATAAAAACAGAGCAGATTTAATGATCTCTATAGCAGGCAATGCTGTTGCCTAGAAACATTCCCCAAACATCAGTCAGCGGCGTTTTACCCAGCCTCTTGATGTTCAGCCTTTTACACTTGTCCGTTGAATCAAAGAGAGGACACATGCAAAATCTGTCTGTGCACAGGCATTGTTTCTTTTTCTGAATGCTTTTCTGGAAGCACCAAAGGATTCAAAGGAGCCTGAGTCATTTTGTGGTTGCCAGAGCATTCCTTCCAGGTTAGACACATTTGCTGGTCATTGTAGGATGTCATACCGATGCTGTAGTGAAGGAAATAGAATCAAAGAATCGGGGCAGAGGCCAACATCTGTAACAATAATCCCTTTGTTTCTGGCTGAGAGTTATATTGGTAAAGAACCTCCCTTATGAGACCTGAGGTTTCCAAACAAAGGCCATTCGTCATGAGTCGTCTTCTCTAGTTAAACGACTATGTTCTAAATGACTTGAGACCCATGGGCCTCACATGCAAACCTGGCTGACACAGTCTAATTTTACTATGGCAATGCACCATGCTACATTTGAGATGGATGTAAGCAGACAGGTTTGGGCCCGAAAAGCAGTTGGGAGCTTTTTGTACCCAGGTGGTCTTCCATGCCCGGGGCAGACTCGTTAATGTCTTTTTAAATGAGAGCTATTCCCAGACGACCTCAGGAAAGGAACTAGTGGATACCACTGAGACAGAATGGAGCACAGTCACCCAGATGGAGACCCAGATAGCTCTTTCATTCTGGACTACCAAAAGGGCAGATCCATTTCTCAGGGACACTCATGTTAGAGTGACTCATCAAAAATAATCCTGTCTACTTGGATAGCAAAATCTCAGACATTACTTCCTTTTTCTTTTCTTTTAACTTTTTGAGACCGGGTTTCTCTGTGTAGCCCTGTCTGTCCTGGACCTCGCTCTGTAGACCAGGCTGGCCTCGAACTCCCAGGGATCTGCCTGCCTCCTCCTGAGTGCTGGGATCAAAGACATGCACCCCAATCGCCCGGCCCATTAACTTCCTTTTTAATACACAATTTTCATTTTCTTCGCCTGTGAGTCACAGGCAGAAAGAAGGAGACCCCTGAAACATGCTTTTGTTCTATGCTTTATCTTTCTTTTAGTCTAGAGCCCTGGGTAAAGGCTCATGTATGAAAAAAAAGAGTCCGTTTTAAGTTCCACCCCTGAAACTTAATCCATGATTAGACAGGTGGCAATATCTGAAACTATTCCAAGAATCCTATCAAATGGCAAAATCCTACAACTATATCATGACTCTTGGGAAAAAGGAACGACAGAATTCCTCACTCCTATTTATCTCTGTGAAAATAACAATGGCTCTGAAGACTGGAGAGATATGGAGAAAGAAGAAAGAAAGAAAGAGAGAGAGAGACAGAGAGAGAGAGAGAGAGAGAATACACACACATTTATATAGAGTCCCGGTGCCTCTTTTTGTTTGGGAAGCCTCACCACTGATGAATAGACATCGAGTGTCACAGATGTGCTAAGGGACAAAAAGATGCATGTCATCCTGAGCCAACAGATTAACACAGGCACATATTTTATTGTACGCATGCTATGATGTTTTTATGCACTGAGCCCATGTTATGAATCAAGTAAATAAACAAATTTCCTTGGTAATAGCCTGTGTACATCTGTGGACTATTTAGACAATTGCAAATAAGAATAGATTATGGATTTTCTTTCCTTTTTATGTTTTATCAAGCTGGTTAATTTTATGGCGTGAGACACTTGCTTTTTCCCCAGGATTTAAAAGTTAAACCTTGATGGCCTGGGCATGCAGAGGCCAGCCACAGGCCTGCTGGGCAGGCACCACTACAATGAATATGCAGAGAGAAAGGCTGCTGAAGAGGTGATGGCAATGAGGAACAGGCTGATACGGGTGGCCTATGCAAGGTCCTGAGGCCATGCAAGGTTCCATCCAATGCTGTGACCCAGGGCCATGTCTGGGTCTGTAGTCCTACAGCAGCCCGAGTCTGTGTTGATTGATTTGGTCTGTATTATCATCAGGGGTCACGAAAGAGCTGACCCCAGGGACCTGGTCCCACTGCTCGCTGGCCACCTCAGTGGGATAGCTCCCCACCTCGCCCCTCCCTAGCACCTGGGAAAACTGATCCCACCTCTCACCATGCCCAAAGGGGAGCTGAAGCTGATGGTCTGTACACAGGAGAGCTGGCCCTGACCTTTACCTGAGAGAGGGCAGTCCCAGCGGAGTCTCAGACTGACAAACTCAGCTACTACCTAGGCCCACATCTAGGGTTTTGAACCTGCCCACCCCAACATCTACCCCATCTATGACCTGCTGGAGTGCATGAAGGGACTGGTCCTACAGAGCCAGAGCTACAGGATCCCCATGACTGGGGCAACAACAGGATACCTGAGAGAAGTTTCGGGTGAGGGTCCAGTGTTGATGGTGTGGCAGAAGTCAGCGTGGCAGATGGTGTGGTCTTGAACCAGATTCATGCAATGAACATTTGCCAGTAAAGTTGTCTGGGCAAATGGGTTATACCATGGGACACACCGTAGGTCCCAGAGCCACCGCAACAAATGGAGAGCCGGGATGGATGAGGGGCAGAGATGGAGGAGTGCATTGTTTTGCTTTTAGAATTTTTTTTAATTTTTATTTTCTTTGTGGGGAGAGCTACATGGGTGAAGGGTAAACATGGAAGGACTGGATAAAGAGTGGAATTGGGGCACATGAGGTGAAATTCTCAAAGAATGAATAAAAATTATATGAATAAAAAAGTTAAACCTTCCCTGTTGGGTACAGAATAAGTGAACTGATAAATAGAATTAGGAAATGGAAGAGCAGGATAAGCTCTTAAGTCTCTTAAGATCCGTTTAGAACGAGTCCACACCATGCGTCTGCCAGGTGCATGCTGGGTCAGAGCTACCACAGCAATGTGAGCAGGGAGCCTTTTCCTAATGACTCACAGAATGGAAGTAACCAGTGCCGTCTAGATTCCTGAAAGAATGAATTGAAGTACTTAAAATATGAGAAACTACAACTGAGACACCAGGAAAAGGGACGCTTAAGAGACTGATAACCTTGAAGACTAATCTTGTCAATGATAAGCCCCATGCAGGGGGCCTCTGGTGTTCTGGCTTGCCCAACAGTGAGACATAAATTAAGTCTCAAGAACATGAGCCTTACGTGTATCCTACCTGAGGCCCAGGAGCATCCTAGAGCAGCTATGCAAGCATCTTATCACATTAGTAGAGAACAGCATCAGGTCCTTGTGTCAAAACAGTGGAGACTTGATCATAGTACCATTGGGGGTTTGAAAATCCAGCTGTTGGGAGATGACCTAGGGCTTCCTATTTCCCGGTGTGATAGTGAAAATCCTATTTTGTTCAGGAAACCAGGTACGTGATTATTTTCATCATCTGGTCTAGAAAAAGTGAGGACAGGGCATTAATCCAGAATATGGCAAGAAATACTCTTTTTTTCTTTTCTTTTAATGCTCTAGGTCTTCCATTGTGATTGTCACACATGGTCGAATAGACTGATTGATTTATTCCAACTGAAAGAGACAAGAGATGGTGACGTTTTGAACTGTCCCTAAATACTACCACTGAAAAGCTAAAGGTCAGAGAGCAGTGTGCTTAGTTCAACATCACTTAGCTAGGCAAAAGAACCTGAACCAAGATGTCAGTACTTCTAGTCAAGGGGCAGAGATGTTCATGTGCCTGAGGTTTGTTGCCTAGGAGCCGTTCTGTCAATCACGTGGAAGAGTGCCGTCACAGAAAAAGGCAGTGTGAAAGTAGCTGTGGGGACCAGGAGATGATGTAGGTGGGTCTTCTGTTTATGTGTTACTTTCATTGGTTAATAAAGAAACTGCCTTGGCC
>LOJH01032993.1:11065-27468 GCA_001685095.1 Ellobius talpinus
CTGCCTCTGCCTCCCAAGTGCTGGGATTAAAGGTGTGTGTCACCACTGCCCAGCAATCTTTTAATTAACATTAGAATTTCAGTAAATTTCATCCTGAAGCTATTGTGAGGAGTGAATGGAAAGAAACTGCCTACAGTTACTCTTTCCAAATTGAGAGCTTCTGATGTCACTGGTATATATTATATGTATGTATATATTAATATATATGTGTGTGCATATATGTGTACATATGACAAATGCATACATATATAATATATATGACACTTTTATTGAAATCTTACTGTGGAGAATGAGGAAAACTTTAGATACTAAATTTCCATATTATGAGTTTTGATAACTAGATCTTTAAAATTTTTAATCAATTTAGACAAATGGACGAATTCCTAAAAGCTATAAAGAAAAAGAGGACTTCAGAGATTTGATTAGACAAGGTAATTTTCTGTATTATAACTAAGTGTTATATAAATTTTGAAAAAAATAATTGTTTGAAGCCAATATTTATTGGAATTCTCTTGTTAGATGATGCCATCATGAGTTTTTAATTTTACTTTTCCCTTGGGAATAAATTTTTTTTCAATATTTTAAGAACAAATGCTAGCGATATCTCTTATTAAGGCTCAGCATTCTGATCCTCTGTTTAGAGCCTCACAAGGTTTTTATGTGTTGGGAAGACAGTGGAAAGTCATTATTTGTTTACATTTCTTACTTTAATAGGGATTTTAAAGAATGAGAATGGAGCTCCAGAAGATGAAGAGAATTTTGAAGAAGCTATTAAAAATGTGAACACAGCACTAAATATAACTCAGGTATTAAAGGAATTACTGAAGTCATAACTAAAAATGTCTGATATGAGAGTTGATATAACAATTTACCATAATATTGCCTAAATGTATAGTAAGTTAGAAGTAAGCACCTATAACTTAGCTTGATTAATTTTTAATACTTTTTTTTAAGACAAGGTCTTTCTTTGTAGCCCAGGCTACCTCAAATTTGCTGTATAGACCAGGCTAGTCTTGACCTTGTTGTGATACTTTTGCCTCTGCAGAAGTTTCAGGTATGTGCCATGCCTAGCCCAAAACTTGAGTTTTCTTTTAATACCATTTTGAGCCCTGCATGGTGGTGAATGCCTATAACTCCACTACTTGGTAAAGGGGGCAAGAAGATCAGTAGTCATCCTTGGCTGCACAGCAAGTTCAAAACCAGCTGGGCTACATGAAACTTTGTCTCAAAAAAGTTTGCAAAACGCTTTCTGTTTTCTTCATTAAAATGATGTTAGTGCTTCAGCATATAGTGGCATTAAAACAAATTATTTTTGTTCTCTTTCATTTAGAGAAATATTTATTTTAAGTATATAATTTATGAATAGTTGAGAATTTGGAGATAAGAATTATAAATGATATTTTGCTAGTCAAAAGAAGTGCTACTCACTTGGGCAGTGGTGGCTCAGGCCTTTAATCCCAGCACTCAGGAGGCAGAGGCAGACGGATCTCTGTGAGTTCAGTTCCAGTACAGCTGGGTCTTCACAGAGAAACCCTGTCTTCAACTCCCCCCCCCAGAAGTGTTACACAAAAACTTAAATTTTGTAACCCTGCATTTTCTTTTGACGGCAGTTATTTAGAGTGGAGGTGTTATGAATGACTTGTACACTTTGAAAAATTATAGGGTGGGTATGGTGGCTTATACCTGTAATCTTGGAACTTTGGAAGTTGAGGCAGTTTGGTCAGTTTTGTTTTTTAATTTGGAGAGCTATGGAATAGGATACCTGGAAGATTTTTAGAAATTTTTTTTTTTACAATTTATAGCCAGAGTACTGCCTTTGATATTAGAAAAGCACTGAAGTCGCTGTAGACATTTTGAAGATGGTGAAACAGTATTGCAGAGTGTACGCCTTGTAAGTCAGTCTAGCTGAGGAAGATCTTCTATCTTAATTGGAGAGAATGTTGAAAATGTGTATGTATATGCATATCAAATTGTATATGTTAGATCTGTGCAGTTTACTGAAAAAAGTCAGTTTTAAAAACTGAAGAACTGATTATTCTAAAGCCAGGCATGGTGGCATATGCCTGTAATCCTAGCACTGGGGAGATGGAGGAAACAGATCAAGACCACATTGGTTGCATAGTGAGTTCAGTTCCAGCCTGGGCCACAAGAGACCTTGTTTCAAAAATTAAACAGCAAAAATGGTTCTAGGAGTTGGGGATCAGTAAACCAAATAATCAGATATTAACGTATAAACAAAATTAGAATATGAGAAGGCAAAAGGGAGTCTGGGTTTGGGCGGCAGTATTAGAGAGCCAGAAAAGACCTCATGAAGTGACATCCAGAGGTCTGCTAGAAGAGCTTTTTCAAGCAGAGGACACATACAAAGGTCATGAAATGAGATGAAGTTTCACATTTGTTAAAGGATTATTAGGAAAGTCAGTATGGTTGAAGAAGAAAGAAAATGATAGGAAGGATTTGGGTTTGAAGAGGTAGAAAGGGCTGTATCATAATAGAAGCTTGCAGACCATTGAAAGATTTTGAGTAGGAAGTAGAAAAATCTGATGAGACAGGATCTCACTGTATGTATCCCTGGCTAGCCTTGAACTCAGTAGTAGACCAGGTTGACCCTACCTCTGCCTACTTGTGCAAGATTAAAGGTGTGTGCCACTACACTGGGTGATCCAAAGGACTATTTTGACTCTTGTGAGTAGACTAGAGGAGAGGGTGTGGGGTTGGAAGCCGAGAGACCAGTCAAGTAGTTGTCACTAAGCACTCTCTTTTATCTATGCAATAGTAGAATCAGAGCCTATGGTTTGGAAAGTTTTTATTAGGGTGGTGATCTTGCTAGCAATAAAATTGGATAATTGCTTATTTATTTGTCAGAGTGGTTGTCTCTTTCAACAGCCTTGAATTAGGTTACATGGATTTCGGAATTTTCATAAGCTGGGAAACCATGAGCAACTTAAAATCTAGCTCTGTAGTAATACCCATAATCTTTGCTGTCTTCAAATATAATGATATAAATTACTTACTCCATGTGTGATGCAGGAGAGTAGGGTTGTCTGGAATGCTGACAGTGGACAGGAGAGGATTTTCTTCCATTCTTTTTCCCCATCAGATTACCGTCAGATTCTGATTCTAAATAAAACTAAACACATCAGAAGTTGATATTTTATTGCACTTTGAAACTGCAAAGATCCTATTTGAAGAAATAGCACTGAAAGTAAAGGTGGACAGAATTCTTAATGTAAATAAATGTTTCATGTTCCTTTTGTTAGGTCCCAAGCAGTATTGAAGATATATTTAATGATGATCGCTGCATAAATATCACCAAACAGGTAACAAGAAAGAAGTAAAGATACTGCTGCATTATACTCCAGCTCAAAATAAACACACCTCACTTGTAGTTTTTTCTTTCCTTTTAGACACCATCTTTTTGGATATTAGCCCGTGCCTTAAAGGAATTTGTGGCCAAAGAGGGCCAAGGAAATTTACCTGTTCGAGGCACAATACCGGATATGATTGCAGATTCAAGCAAATACATAAAATTGCAGAATGTGTAAGTGACTGTTTTGTTGTTATGTTTGTTTTTTGAGACAGGGTTTCTGTGTGTACCCCTTACTGTCCTAGAATTAGCTTTGTAGACCAGGCTGACTTTGAATTTACAGAGATCCACCTGCCTCTGCCTTCTGAGTGCTGGGATTAAAGGGTGTGCCACTACACCCTGCTGACTGTTTTTAAACTGTGTAACAGACTACTTGTATCTGCCCTGCTCTAGAGGGACTCAGGACCCTGGTTTCTGACAGAGAACCCAAGAAAATACTGAACTAACAGCTTCCCTTGTTGAAGTCAAGTCCAAGGAAAAATCACATACTTCAAACCTGACTAATAATACAGATTATTATTATATTATTATTATTATATTATATCATATATTATTATAATCTTTTCAAATGTTATATTTTTAAAATGTTTATATATCTAAATTATATATATGTATATACACACATACACACATATATATATTTTAAATGTTATCTCTTACTTTGTAAAAATGATCAGTATTAAAACTGAGTCTCCCTTCCAGGTAAGGTGAGTGTGGGACTATTGGGATTGAACCTAGGTCCTCATACTCATGCTAAGAAAGAACTCTACTACTGAGCAATGTCCCTAAAGTAATACTAGTTTCTATCTTCAATTATCTTTTTCTAAATTTTCAGTGTTTCAACTCTTAGACTAGGAAAACATCCAAGATTTGCTAGACACTAACTAAGATCTTCTCTGTGTGGCAATACTTGGCCCTGGAGGAATCCAAGCCAGTACCCTTGGATTCATCAGATCCATACCCCAGTTACCAAAAGGTTACATCCATGGATACCCAACCTTATAAGTCTGTGTGTGTCAGGGTAGGATACCTGGATAATAGGCATTTATTTATAGTCATTGACTCCTTAAGTTATGAAAGATTGAAGACCAAAGGAAAATGGTTAAAAATTAAAAGACTCATGGCTGGAGAGATGGCTTAGCAGTTAAGAGCACTGGCTGCTCTTCCAGAGGTCCTGAGTTCAATTTCAGCAGCCACATGGTGGCTCACGACCATGTCTAGTGGGATCTGATGCCCTCTTCTGGCATAAAGGTGTACATGCAGATAGAGCCCTCATCCACTAGATGGGGGGGAGACAGACAGACAGACAGACAAAATAAAGACTTTATGAATGGTGCCTGGGTGGATTTAAGTTTGATGCTGTAGGGTATAATGGGAGTCTTGGTTTTAGAGGACTCTAAAAGTCTTACTGCTAGCTATTAAAAGACCCCTAACTAGTAAGAGGTGTTGCTGGTGGCATTTCTCAGGCATTTTCACATTTTTATGTTCCTAAATCAGTATTTTTTATTAAAAATAAATTTATGTTCACTTTAAAATGATTTAAGTGTTTCTAATTTTAGAACTTGTTTATTTTGGGTTGTTATTCTTTTTTAGTTACCGTGAAAAAGCAAAGAAAGATGCTGCTGCTGTGGGTAATCACGTTGCCAAATTGCTTCAGTCTGTTGGCCAGGTAAGCTGCTGAGCACAGTGCCCCTTGACAGTGAGTGCTTCTCCCTGTGTGCATGGGATTCAGCCAGGGAGGGGCTAGAGATAGAAGGCATTACCCTGACTTTTTGTTTCTGTAGCAGAAGTGCCTATTTGCCTATGCTCCCCCAGTTCTTGGAGAAAGCTTTTCATTTCCCAGCTGTTGGTTTTGCACTGTGCCCACTCTCATCTTTTTGTGTGTGTACGTGTGCATTATTATAAATCTGCATTTATCTCTTTATAGGCACCAGAGTCCATTTCACAAAAAGAATTAAAATTGCTTTGTAAGTCCTTTTAATTTCCTTCTTTTGCTTGATAAAAATATGCCACAGAGAATGTTCTCCAGAATTTTAAATGGTCAACATTCTCAAATTGGGGTGTGTGTATCCTTAGGTAAATTTTATTTTATTATCGTGTAATAAAAGAAATTTTAAGACTGAACTACAGGTACTCATTTGATCTGTGTTAAGTGACTGTAATGAAATTAAGAATTTGCCATATAGTTCGTGACCGGGCTTCTGGGTTTTCTCCTAATTGTCGGTGGGTAGGAACATTTTCTTTGCGTCAGGTACAGGTTGAGGAGGTGACGCTGTAGGTTAAGTGCTGGCCATGCAAACATGAGGAGCTGAGTTCAGTCTGTCTGAAATGGTGAGCTCTACATTTATACAAAAAAATTGGAGAACAAAAAAAGAAAAGAAGAAAAATAATACGTTAGAGATTGATAGAAGATACTCAGAATCAATCTCCATCAACCACATGTATACATATGGGTAAGCCCATGCATGCATAAACTACACACAAACAAGTAAAAGCTTCAAAAAGTTAGTTGCAGGACTAGAGAGATGGCTTACCAATTAAGCAGAGAAAGCCCCAAGGAACATACATGTGAACACATAAAACTATGTCTTAAGCCTTTCCTACACACAAAACTGAGAATAAAACCAAGGCAGGAGTTAGTTCATACCATTGATATTCAATATTTAACATAACCTACTGTACTGTGGCCACTCAATACAATTTTTAATGAATACTTAAAATTTTTATTATTTTTAAATTCTGTGTATGCCTGTGTATGGCTATGTGCACCTGCAGAGATTAGTGGTGTAAAGTTCCCTTGGAGCTGGAGTTACATGTAGTTGTGAGGTACCTGATGTGGATGCTGGGGACTGAACTCAGTTCCTCTCCATTAACAGCACGATCTCTTAACTGTTGGACCATCATGTAGCCCCAGTTTCTTGTTCTTAAAGTGACCCATAATTCAGCATATTCGCCCGTCACACCTTCCTGAAGTCTTTACTCTTTGCAGGCAGCAATTCTGCATTCCTTCGAGTGGTAAGATGTCGCTCTTTAGCTGAAGAGTATGGTTTGGATACAGTCAACAAAGATGAAATTAGTAAGTATAACAACTAGATGCTAGGTTAAAATTATTAGTAAAATGTGTATAATTACTGTTGAATAAATAGTGTTATAAAAATATATAGTTTAAATTCTATTTTATAGATTTACCTGAATGATTTTAATTTACATAACCTACTGTACTGTAAATATGCTATACAAAAATAAATACATAACACTGTATTTAGATTACTGAGTGCATTGTTTGTTATACATCGGAGCTAACACCATCATGTTTCTGCTTTGATTTTTCTTTTTTTTTTATTTTGTTTCGTTTTGTTTTGTTTTATTTCTTTGAGACATGGTTTCTCTGAATAGCAGTTCTGGCTGTTCTGGAACTCCCTTTGTAAACCAGGCTGGCCTTGAACTCAGAGAGATCCACCTGTCTCTGCCTCCTGAGTGCTGGGATTAAAGATATGTGTCACCACCACTCGGCTGTGTTTCTATTTTGACAGAGACTCCAACTAGTATTCCATAAGACTCCTGGATTACTTGTTAATGTATTTCTTCTTATTTTTAATTTTATACTTTATTTTCATAAAATACTTAAAGTTTTTGCTAAAATTGTCTCGTATTCTGAAACTTAAGTATGAATTCAGTCTTTTGTTGTTTGTATGCTGTAAGTTGTCCAGTTGTACTATTTTTTTTTCTTTTTTTCTTTCAGTTTCTAGCATGGACAATCCAGACAGTGAGATAGTCTTGTACCTAATGTTGCGGGCTATTGATCGATTTCATAAACAGCATGGCAGATACCCAGGTAAGAACGGCAGTTGACTTACCAGATACAAAGAAAATAGCCAGATGGTGGTGACACACAACTTTAATCTTAGCATTTGGGAGGCAGAGATAGGCAGATCTCTGAGTCTGAGGCCCATCTGCTCTACAGAGCAAGTTCTAGGACAGCCAGGACTACACAGAGAAACCCTGTCTTGAGAGAAAAAAAACAAAACCAAAAAGCAAAAAAGAAAATCTTTCAGCTTCTTATTATTGTTTTGTTTCATTTGGGTTTTGTTGTTGTTTTGAGACAGGATCTTACTTATCTCAGGCTGGCCTTGAACTTGTGGTCTTCCTTCATCAAACTCTTAAGTACTGGATTTATAGTCATGAACTATCACAATTTGGTCAATAAAATCTTGAATAAATACTTGGCTTGATGCCAGGTATGGTGTCCTCACCTTTAGTCCCAGCACATGGGATTTAGGCAGGTAGATCTTGGGAGTTTGAGGTCAGACTCATCTACATATGAGTTCCAGGACAGCCAGAGATACACACAGAAACCCTGTCTCAAAACTAAACAGAAAACCCCAAAACAAAATAAAACCTCATACTTGACCTGAATTTTAGTATTCTGTGGGTATTTAGAGGAACTACTATTTGAATTTTAAGGCTAACTACTTATAGACCATTTGATTCAAAACTATTAGGAATATTGGTTGAATACGTATAGAAGGAAATTTTTTTCTGCTAGTTGTCATAGTTGACTTCTGTTTTCCATAATAGTCTTTTAAATTTTAAGTTTCTAACATGTCTCCTGTCTCTTTTTTTGTCTTTTTAAAGTGTGTGTTTGTGCATGCATGTGTGTGTGTTTGTGTGTGTGAGAGAGAGAGGGAGGGAGGGAGGGAGAAGAAAAAGGGTTTCATTCTATAGCTCACGTTGCCCTTGAACTCATTGTATAACCTACACTGGCTTCAGTCTTGTAGCAATCCTCCTGCCTCCATCTCCAAAGTGCTAGGATTGAAATTGCTAGGATTACAGACATGAGCAATAACAATCAGCTTTTAGTTTTTAAAGCCTGACCTGAAACTTGCTGGCCTTGAACTCTTGATCTTGTTTTTTCTTCAGAAGACTGTAAGTGTGTACCACCATTCCCAGCTCATAGTTTACTTGGTAACTCTTGCTGACTTTAACCTGAAGGAATAGAAAACCTGTAAGCAGTATATCAGTGACTTCTGAACTTTGAACTCCGTAAAGATACAGGGATTTCTTTGCTCACTATTTTTTGTTGTCTGCAAAGGCAGTAATTGGAAAACTTGTATAATCTTTTATTTTTTTTCTAAAGGTTTACTTATGTATACTGTATTCTGCTTGCATGTATTCCTGTATGCCAGAAGAGGGCACCAGACCTCATTATAGATGGTTGTGAGTCACCATGTGGTTGTAGGGAACTGAACTCAAGACCTCTGAAATAGCAGCCAGTGCTCTTAACCTCTCAGCCATCCCTCCTGCCCCTAAAAACTTGTACAATCTTAAAGATCCACAGTACTTAGAATATTTTTGGTAATTATAATTGTGCAGGATTATTACATAGCAATACATTCTAGATAATTCATAAAATCACTTGCTCCAACTAATAAAGTAACCCCCAGTTTATAGACACAGTGAACAAATTTATCAGAAGAGAAAAAAGATCCATCATTAAACATGGATTGGTTTATTTCTATCATTTGACTAGAATGTACTTTGGTTATTTTTTGCATAGCAAACTGGTTACTCAAAAATTTAGTGGTGTAAAGCAAGCTAGTGGGGGGGAGGGGTATGTGTGTGTGCACTTGTGTTTGAAAGTCAGAGGCTGACATTGGGTATCTCCTTTGGTTGCTGTTGTCTCAGCTCTTTCATCTATAAATGGGAATGGTTGTATACTTCATAGAGTTCTTATGAGAATTAAATCAGTGCATAAGCATGAGGTACTTAGAATAGTATCCAGCATCTACTGATGTTCATAGATAAATAATAATAATAATAAATGTTATTTATTATTAGGGCTTTATTACTCAGTGTCATTTAATCACTTAGAAATGGAAATTAAGGGTGGGGCATGTAGCTTAATTTGTAGTTGTAGCATGCATGAAGCCCTAGGTTTAGTGATCTCCACCACTGAAAAAGCACATGCCTGTTATCCCTCCCACCCAAGAGGTAGAGGCAGAGGAATCAGGAGTTCAGAGGCACCCCTGGCTACATAGCAAGTTTGACACCAGCAAGGATATATAAGACTCTGTTTCCAAAAAGAAATAAAATAAAAATTTAAGGGATATAAGTAAGGTATTTTCTCTTTAGTTCTTTGAGCAAATAATTATTGAGTATTATGTGTTACTCTTCTAGGACAATAATTAACAAAGACTTAAACAAACAAAAACCCCACCAGAATGCTGGGATTATGTGTCATCATGCCCTGTTTAGGTGGTTTCAGGTTCAAACCCAAAGCTTTGTTCCTGCTGAGTCCACACTTGACCAGCTAAGCCATACCTCCAGCTAGACCTGACAGAGACTTACTGAACTTCAATTTGTGATAGATTTTAGTTATCTCTTAACTTAGAGATTTCAGATATTTTCATATGTTGGTTTCATGTTAGTACTTTATACTTTAGTTTCATATATTACTGTTTTGTTTAGACCACCTGAAACTGGATTAAGTAAAGAAGATAGCCATTAATTTGAATCACTCTCCCCCCCCCGACAGGGTCTCTATGCAGCTCTGGCCATCCTGGCACTCACTATGTAAACCAGGGTATTCACAAACTCATAGAGATCTGCCTGTTTCTGCCTCCTCAGTGCTGGGATTAAAGGTGTGTGCTACTACACCCAGCCCACACATTTATTTTAATGAAAATATATATGTATATATAATATATATACTTTTTTTAGGAGTATCTAACTATCAAGTCGAAGAAGATATAGGGAAGTTGAAGTCTTGTCTTACTGGCTTCCTTCAGGAATATGGGTTATCTGTAATGGTGAAAGATGATTACGTCCATGAATTGTGAGTATTCTTTAGAGGATAATAGAGGTAATAGTCTCCTTGTTTGTGGTTAGACTAATAAAAATTCAAACCTCTTTTCCTGTAGTTGCCGATATGGAGCTGCTGAGCCACACACCATTGCTGCGTTCCTGGGAGGTGAGTTTTATAGATAAAATGACTTATTTGTTGTTATAGAATACAGTTATTTCTATTAACTCTTTGTTTTCTTGGCTATTTTAATTAGTGAGGTCAGTGAAGCAGACTATTAGGTTTAGGTTAATCGTTAGCTCTCCACACTATTGTCATACCCTCGGTTTTTCCCACAGCCATCCATATTAAACTACTGAACAGTCATTAGTCCTTGGGAAGGATGCTTTTGATCATGAACCGCACTGAACTTTCTAATCACAAGTATACACTCAGACCTTCCTTCCTCTTCTTCCTGTTTTGTCTTCCTGCCCCAACAGTTCTCAAAAACAAATACTAACTTGACTTAAAGGTCCTGTGTACTTTCTTTTTCCTGAGACATGAGGTCTTTGTACTTCAGAGTCCAATTCAAAACTGCCATTTCTCTCATAAAAACTCTATTTGTTTGTTCTCACCATTTCTTCGAGTCAGTTAAGTTAGTTATTGTATGGGTACCTTATAAACATCCGAAATTTATTTCTTATAGTTTACAAAGATCAAAATGAGGATGCCAACATAGTTAGGATCTGTGAGAGCTCACTGTAAGAATCATCTATGGTGTTTTTTTCTTACTGTGTTCTCCTCACATATTATGTTTTTAAAGATGTCCAAAGAAACCTGTAGGATCTCCTTTATAAGGGCATAAACCCATTTATGAGGACTCCACCCTCATGGTCTAATTACTTTACAGAAGTCCCACCTTCTAATTCTGTTGCATTAAGAGTTTTCAACATATTAATGACAGGGGGAGGGGAACACGAACAGTAAAGGGCATAAACCCATTTATGAGGACTCCACCCTCATGGTCTAATTACTTTACAGAAGTCCCACCTTCTAATTCTGTTGCATTGAGAGTTTTCAACATATTAATGACAGGGGGAGGGGAACACGAACAGTAAGTGAATAATACCTTAAAAAATTATTCTCCTGTCTATTACCGCCAATAACCTGAGCTATTTGCTTATGGTATTTTCCTTTCCAGATGATTATTTTGCAGGTAGATCCAGTTTGATTATTAGTGTTCAGAATGCTAATAATGCATACATAAGAAAACCATATTTTAAGCAAACATAAATTAGAGCCTGATTCCTGATAATCTATTTAAATAAAATCTTTCTTTCATGTCTAAATAGCAATCTGAAAAATGCACAGAAAAGGGCAAAGTATTATTTACTTAGATCTAAGCCAGATTCTAAGAAACATAATCAGAGAGGTTCAACAAGGGTCATTAGAAGATCATTATTTTTATGTTTTGTAATGATTTTGAACTCTCTTCTCTGAGGCTTTCCCTACATGAACTTGAGCCACATCTCTTATCCTCCTTTTCTTTTTTACCATAGCACTTAGTCATTGTACATACTATACATTTTATTTTTAAGCTATCTTTTCTCTTGCTGCTAAAGACCCAAGTGAGCAGACAGCAGATATTTTTGTCTCTTCTATTCTGCTTTCTCTATGGTGCCTGAAAGGTGAGTTGGTATACAGTAGAGTCTTAAGTCTCACAGCCTTAGCATTTTAGAAAGAAGTTGCTTCAGTTAAAAGAAAATGACTTTCCTCCCTTGATGGAGTTTGATGTTTTTGTGTGTTTTGAGTACTTTATAGGAGTTCTGTGGTTTTTAATTATTTCTAAATTACAAATGAATTTCAAAGCTGAGGATGTGGCTCAGTGGCAAAGTGCTTAACTAGCATTGACTCCCTGGTTTGATCTTCAGTAAATCAATCTCTCTCTCTTTCTTTCTTTCTCTCTCTCTCTCTCTCTCTCTCACACACACACACACACACACACATGTGCATACATCACACAGAGAGGCAGACAGACAGAGACATTGATTGCTTTAGAATAAATATGCTTCCATCCTTTTTTACTATAAAAGTAGAATAGATAAAGGTAGAATTCAAATGCAGTGGTTAGAGGAAGACCAACCAGAGGGGGAAATGAGAAAGGGCAAGGTGGGGACAAATAAGAACAAAATATAGTAATAGGTATATATGAAAATGCCCCAGTGAAACCCATTTCTTTGTATATTAATCAGAAATACTAATCAAGTGTGCAACACAACCCTTGAGTGCAGCAAAAGGGCTTTCTTTGAAGAAGATCTTTGTGTGTGTGTTTTTGGCTTTTTTTGAAATGGTTTCTCTGTGTAGCCCCGGTTTTCTTGGAACTCGATCTGTAGACCAGGCTGACCTCAAACCCAGACAGTGATCTGCCTGCCTCTGCCTCCCAAGTGCAGGGATTAAAGGTGTGCGCCACCATTGCCTGGCTTTTGAAGAGGATCTTTATGCTTCTTTGTATCCTTTCAAAAAGTTCCTTCAACCAAACTACTATTTAAACTTTGTTTTGTTCATTCACTGTATCTTGCCAGCTTTCCAAACCATCATAATTAAAAATACTTTATTTTTAAAATTTGCTGCTTAGTATCTCATTGAGTAATTCCTAAAATGAACCTTCTATTTCCTTTAATAACATAGTTATAAAGAATTAAGTATTTTGCAGGGAATGATATTGTACCCTTAATCCCAGCACTTGGGAGTCAGAGGGAGTTGGATCTCTGAGTTTGAAGTCAGCCTGGTCTATATAGTGAGTTCTAGGACTGACTCAGTAAGCTATGTTTGTTTTGGATTACTTTTAAACAGCTTCACTTTCTTTATGGAATTCTCTCTCTCTCTCTCTCTCTCTCTCTATATATATATATATATATATATATATATATATGTGTGTGTATGCCAGTCTGTAGTGTCTTCTGTATACCGTAGATCTCATGTACTCCATCCAGGCTCGCCTCCAGCTCCCTTTGTAACCGAAACTGGCCATAAACTCATGACTCTACTTCCGAAGTGCAATGCGTATACTCATGTGCTACCACACCTGGTTCTTTGTTTGTTCAGGGTCTCACTTGGCTGGCCTAGAACACATTATATTTAGCACACTGGCTTTGAACTCACAGAGATCTACCTCTCTGCCTCCTGAGTGCTGGGATTAAAAGCATGCACCACCAGGCTCAGGCTGGCTTTTATTATTTAATTCTTAAAATTTATTATTTTTTAAAGATTTACTTTTCTCCTTTTTCCCACAGGAGCTGCTGCTCAAGAAGTTATCAAAGTAATCACCAAGCAGTTTGTAATTTTTAATAATACTTACATTTATAGTGGCATGTCACAAACTTCTGCAACTTTCCAGTTGTAGAATAAGTACCATGTGTAATATGTGAATGATTGAATAAGTACCATGTGTAATATGTGAATGATTGAATAAGTACCATGTGTAATATGTTAATGATTGAAACTGTAATTGTCTTCATATTGTGCTTTAGTTTGTAAAAATCTGTTAAAGGAGAGCAGTAAATTGTTTCCTTAATAAATAATTTTCTCGTTTGTAAAGTTAGTCTTGTTGTTTGGGTGCTGGGGAGAAAGCAGTCATTTTTCCACAGAATAAAAGCTATCTCTTTGTAAGTTCATTAATACTGGCTTGCTGTTTTTTACTTACGCATTATAGACCTATATTTTTCGTTATAAAAAGTAAAAAAAGATCTTAATGAATTGACATGGATTTTAGCTGTTGACATTTTTATTTTATTATTACCTTTTTTTCCTAGACAGGGTTTCTCTGTGTAATAGCCCTGGCTGTCCTGGAACTCGCTTTGTAGACCAGGTTGGCCTCAGACTCACAGAGGTCTGCCTGTTTCTGCCTCCCGAGTGCTGGGATTAAAGGTGTGCACCACTGCCTGGCAGCTGTGGACATTTTAAGATCATTATTTGTTAAAATGGAATTTTAAAAGAAGCATTTCAGGATTTGTAGTTTTATCAGAAAACAAAACCATTTCCTTATAGTCATTCATTATATATAACTAAAGATTTTACTCTATACCTACTTGTTAAAATTTCATAGGGTCATGCCATTCATAAATTTCATTTTAACAAATAAGAAAAATGGAATCATGTTAGATGGGAAAGAAAATTCCTTAAGAAGAGAAATAGCAGCAAACTAGAAATACAGAAATAGAAGCAGGGCTGTGTTTCTGACTTGTGTGTGGCTGGCTGAACATGTTAATGTGACTCTCAGAATCTTAAGGCCTGCAGTGTAATAGTCATTAAAGGCAACCAGTGTGAGAACCTGTTATAGTTGATGAAAGGGGAGGGGTCAATAGGGCTTTTATTTTCTTGGATACTAGTGTGTCGTTCTTGCTTGGCTGTCTAAAGTGACTCTCCCAGATCATGGACACCCTCTGACAGTACTTCATCTCCATCTCCCTACACAGTCCTAATTGGATGGACTCTGTTAAGAAGGAAACATTATACCTGGACCGCATTTCAGACTCGAGCTGTGGTTCTTGGGTCTACACAGTAAGAAGTTGGCCAGAACCAAAAACTGTGGTTTAGGAATTCACCCAGTGACGCTGCTTTAGTGTGGTGAGGTGTCCGCCAACGGCATAGCCAATGTAGTCGAGAAAAGCCTGGCGGGCAAGGTCAGGAGGGAGCAAGGGGTGGTTTCCTAGAAGGGAAGTCCCAAATACTAAGGTAAGGTTAGATTATCCTCGAATTTCTCTAAAGCCCAGCACCACGCGTTGGCCACCTGCCCCCAATACACTAGCGACCCGCCAGCTGCAGCTGTGAGCGCGGGCTCCTCGTGCGTGCGTGCAGTTGTCCGGCCGGAAGTCCCGCCCAGCGGATGTAAACCTGGCGCATGTTGGGTGGGAAACCCAGTCAGGCGTCGTAGTCTGGGTTTCCTCAGGGAATATCTGCTGTGGGGCTCCGGGGTAAAGGCCCCAGCCGGTTTCGGGTGTTGCCTCAGCTCAGCCCAACCTTGCTGTTGCCTTCCGGGGCAGGTGGCTGCCTGCCGCAGAGCTATGGTGCTGGTGTGGCCCAGAGGGGACCCATTGAGCTGAGGGCAAGGGTTTTCCTGAGCTACGCCGCCCAGGCCAGGCCGCACTTGCACAGCCTGCACTTGCACAGCCTGCGGGAAAGAGCTCCATACTATGATGTCTGGCGTCTGTGGACGCCTGTGCTGCACCAGGTGATTGCCGTGTGTGGAAGGCGTCGTTTGAGAACGAAACAGGGCCACGTGTCCCGGGAACCTCAACCGAACCGCGAGC
Source organism: Ellobius talpinus (assembly GCA_001685095.1). Taxonomy (NCBI): domain Eukaryota; kingdom Metazoa; phylum Chordata; class Mammalia; order Rodentia; family Cricetidae; genus Ellobius; species Ellobius talpinus. Next base: position 26,523 of record LOJH01032993.1, read on the forward strand.
CTTGGGAATTGGGTGACTGCTCCCGCGAGGCCTGCCGGAGCCCGGCTTGGGAGCAGGACCCGCTGCCCATCAGAGAGCTGTGGAGGAGGAAGGCGGGGGGCCGCTGACCCTCCTGAGAGACTTCAGCTCTTTAGGTGAGCCGTGCAAGCCTCGGTAGCCTTGAGCGAGAGACAGGGAGAGGGACAAGGCCGCCTTAGCCCGTGGAAAGATGATGGCCCCGGGGCAGGTGAAGTTTCCCCCACATCTCATCCATCCAGAACTGCTTCCTGTTGCCCTCAGTATTTTCTGGGACCTGAATGACTTATTTCAGTCCCTTTAAATTTTTGAAGCAGAAAGTCGGTAGTGCCGCTTAATCATAGATTCTATCTTGGCTTCCATCCCTACGACCAAAGAGGGGTGCAAACCAATACTCAACTACTTTTCTTACTTATTTTCTCTACTAGTTTTCCTTATAAAGTTAGTGCTTGACTTTAGTGTTTTGGAGAATCTGCTCTCAACCAGTGGTCGTGACCCCCTTGGGTTGCATATCAGATATTTACATTACGATTCATAACAGCAGCAAAATTACAGTTGTGAAGTAGCAACAAGATAATTTTATGGTTGGGGTCGCCACAACGTGAGAAACTGTATTAAAGGGTCGCAGCCTTAGGAAGGTTGAGAACCACTGTTTTGGATAGTAAATTACAAACCTGTCAGGATTATGCTTTCTGTTATGTGAAATGTTTTTGTGGTTTTGTTTTTTCCCTTTGAGAACACAGTAAAAAAAAATTTTTAAATCTCACTCTTGGTGATAATTTGTACCTATTCACAAAATTACTGAAAATATTTCATAATTGCTTTATTTGGCACATAACTTTTGACTTGGAAAATAAACTATTTATATTTTATTTTATTTTGGTTTTTCAAGACAGGGCTTCTCTGTAGCTTTGGAGCCTGTCCTGGAACT
>LOJH01032995.1:0-16403 GCA_001685095.1 Ellobius talpinus
TGGTATCTCAGCAGCTATTGGCTGAAGGAGCAGAAGGAGCTCCCACAACACCAGTTCAGCTGGATGTTGTCTATGGGCTCTTGGGTCTGCTGCAACTTTCTGATTTCATGAAAATGATAGTGCATTTTGCTTCTGTTTCTACACAACATTCAGTTATAAGTTCACTAAATGAGCTTCTGGGTTGGTGTTGACTGCTGCTGATTGGGGGGAAAAGATCAGGTCATGTTTCTCATGCACATAATTTGGGTTATGACAGACCATGCATACTTTCAACATCTTCAGTGTCCCAGATGCTATGAGGTGTCATAAAACATATAAAATGATTGGTATCTTTTGAAGACCCCAAAAGTATGATTCATATAAAATGTGACTCAATGGTGAACGATATCATCATGGTCATTCAATGAATAAAGGATGGAGCTAATATTTAAATTAATATTTTAAACTCCAGAGCATATGCTTTCCTCATGGAAGTGCCAATATTGCAACTGTTTTAATTTTAATTTTAGAAGTGAATATCTCCAAAAGAGGATAAACATTTCCTCAGAATAAATACTCTGAAATGTTTTTCTGGCTATAATTAAACTGAAAGAAATGTTATAATATTTTTCTTAGTTTATCTGGCCACTCATGAAGGATACAGCTTTTCTTCATTATCCACAGTAATTCCTAGAGTTATAGCCCCCACACATGGGCTACAGCAACAGTATTGTGCAAGAAGGGAGAAGAAGTAGTTGATTGCCATCCCTTGGATACTCCTACTGGTTGCTAGAATGCTACTTTTCCAGTGGTCCATTATGGCTTCAAAGAATGAATAGAGGAAACAGATGGCAATTAGTTTGTTAGAAATTATTATGAGCATAATTACATCCCAAGTGGAAATCAATCATATGACTGGAATCTGGAAGAAACTGTAGAAAGCACTGTCCCATGGACTCAGAGGGAATGAAGTGAAAATAAGAGTCTTTGGCAGTATCTTATGAATAGAAACTCTTTGTGTGCTCATGGAAAAAGGGACTGTGTTACAGGGCTCACATTCTCTCATCTATTTCTCCTTCACTAAATGAAGGAGCACATGTGCATGTACTGACCTTTCAATCTATCCATCCATTCATTCACTATTTTAATAGTTTTGCACATACATAATATGCTTATCATAGTCACCAGTTTTAAATATATAATCTAATCATTTATAACATACTCACAGAATTGTGTAGTAATCACAGCAGTATAATCTTTAAATATTTCTATAATTACAAAAAAAGCCCTACAACCATTAGCAGTCATTTCCATATTCCCAAACTTCTCTCCACTGCAGGCCTGGTAAAACTCTAATTTTCTTGTGTCACTCTAGTGTAGTATGTTGGATATTTGCTATGGATGAAACTATGTGACTTCTTTGACTACGTATCATTCTAAGGTACATTCATACTGTGGTAAAGATCAGTAATTCATCAAATTAATATTTTGAGTGTTGTTAATGCATAAAACCCCACAAGACACTAAGAATATGGCTAAGCCCCAAGGGAACATGGTGTTTGTCATCACATAACTTGAAAGTGAGTGGATGATGACTTTTACTACATAATCACACTAATCTCCTTATAATTAGAATTTTGTTAATGCTCCTATGAAAAGTTTTGTAAAGATATCAAAGTAACATGTATCAAGAAAGGAATTTGGGTGCTGTTCATATTAGTTGAGTGTCACATGAGGGAGAGTTGATATAAATAAAGCCATTAATATGATTATTGGGCTCCTGCTCTATATCAGTTCAAATATGAAGTCAGAAGCCAGACATGAAGACCAAGATGACCACACTGTAGTAACTTATGACAGAAAAGCACCACATAAAAAATAGCCTTTTCCCAGTGCTGATTAGATGCCCAAAGAGGCTGGTGGGATAGTCAGGGTGCTGAAACTCAGGAAGTCTTGTAAAAGTTGATGGATCCCTGAGTTCTAATGGTGAAAAGGAATTTTCCACTTGAGGGAAAATTCTCAAAGCAAAAGCAGCCAAATCATCAGAAACCTTGAGATGATTCATGAGTATGCTGCATTAGGAAAGAGACTCTTGGGAGAGGCTTCTCAAAAGCACTGTGATTCCCTCAGGAGCGCTAACGGACTCTCAACTTACATTTGTCTTCTACAACTGTGGAGTTTTGGCGACCGTGGAGTTTTGGATTGTCTCCAGTTGTGCGTGACAAAGCACATGCTCGTTTAATGCAAAGCGTTTAAAGAAAGTTACACCATTCCCACAAGTAACTGGCTCATCTCATGGGTTGATTCTGCACTGCTGTGTGTTAAAGTGAATCATTGTCTATTCTGCTTATTCCATATTTAGAGAGTGTTCTGTTGACCCATCTTTACTTAGCTTATCGAGTTTGGTTTGTGTTACTAACAAGACTGTGGAACCAGTCATGAACGCATATTTCATTCCTCATAGGCAGGACATTCTAGCTACAAATCTTGTAACAACAGGGCAAGAGATATTTTCAATTAAATTGTTCATGTGCAACCTTTTATGGAACAGCAAAACATTCCCCTGACATAAAAATACAAAGTTGCTATCAGATAATTAATTTGGCAAGTGAAGGTATAATTCATAAAGCCATGATCTTTTTTTACACGTTTTTAGCTGAAGTAGAATTGCATTACCTTTCTTCCTCTTTTCTCCCTCCAAACCTTCCTAGGCAGCCCCACTCAAGCCACTTTCCTGACACAAATTAAGTTGATAGCCTTGTATTATCAGTATTATCACATGCATATGTATGTGTGTATATGTGTATGTGTATATACAAATATACATATAATATATAATATACAAACTGCAGAGTTCATTTTGTTGCTTGTGTATATATGGTTTCAGGACTCACCACTTGCATTGGGTAACTAGTACTGAGGTTCATCGCTGTGAGAGGCTAACTACTTCTGCCAGCAGTCACCAGTTGCTAGTTGCTCTTTCTTTAAGGTGGGACACCATGAAAATTTCCCCATTCCTTGTTAATACGCTCATTGAGGCTTCCATTGTTCCAGTTTTATTATTCAGTTATCTCTAGGAGATATGGTTTCACAGCTGATTTCTTATTATTCTGCACTCTTTCCATCTTTCAGACCCCCCTTTCTTAATACTCTTTGAGCCATAGATGGGGAAAATATGAAGTAGATGCATTTAGGGGCTGTGTTCTGCATGACATTTGGGTATCTAGATTGTGTCCAGTTATGGTTTTCTTTCTCCATTTACTACCAAGAGAGGCTTCTTTGGTAAATGGCAGTAGCTATACTTAGCTGTGTGTGTGAGGGTAAGATTTAGAATGTCAGAATGTTGAGTGGATCTTCAGACCAATTAGACAGCTGTGTATTGCCACTGATATGTGAGTGCCACCCACACCTTTAGGCATTTCCTGCCATATTGGTGACTCTGATGGTTCATAGATATTGCAGCTACATAGGACTGTTGAATTGCTTCCTTCCCTTGGTATTTGCACAGTTCTGTTGAGAACCATGAAAGCTGGACTGCAGGAAAGAAGCTTTCAGATTAGATCCAATTCAAATCATCAGAGTCCTATGCCCTATGTGTGCAGTGTCTTCAGCAATAGGGGCCCAACCTCAACCTCTGAGAAGCAACCAAGGACAACATTGATAATCTCTATTGTTTTGTGAGTCACTTGGACTACCCTTACCAACCAAATAGCAAGGAGTTTTCTCTCATGTCTGTAATGGAAACCATAAATATTGTGTGTAATTGTGGGTAAATATATAATATTATGATTCCTTGATCAACAGACTTTGTGTAATTTGTCCCTTGTCCCTCCTCCTTATGTATCAACTTCCCTTAATTCTCCCCAGTTGGAGCCCCCACTTCGTATCCCCTATATCCTGTTAAGTTGGGGTCTTTGAAGAGAATGTCAGAGGTGAAGAGAACTCAGGATTCAGACCATGGCTCTCAGCTTCGAGGCCACTATATGGTCATGAAGAGTATCTAGCATGTTGGTTACAGAAGGAAGCTTCTGGTGTGTAGGTTAATGTCAGAATATGGTTTGTGATGCACTTTGATACAATCTCTACTTAAGGAGACACTCACAGGATAGGTTTAGGAACTAGTTGTGAATGGTCTTTGCCAATTGAATCTTACTAAGGAAATCCTCATTGTGTCTTTTGACTCAATGAATTGGAGAGAGATGAGCCCCTATTACTTTCTCTTTGCCTTCCCAATAGTTTTACATATTCCCCCAATATCTTTTCTATTTTATGCCATTAATAATATATGTATATTTATATAACTATATAAATGTATCTATGTGGAGTCTAGAGTCCACTGATGAAAGATATTTGATATTTGTCTTTGAATATGACTTCATCCATAAAAAATAATCTAGAATTATATCCACTTTCCAGAAAACTGACATTCATTCTAACATATGTAATCAGTTCACTTATTGATAGAATTTTTATCAGTATTTTCATTCATTTATTTAGTTTTTAGACTGTGTGTGTGTGTGTGTGTTTACACGAGTGTAGATGCCTGCAGAGGTCAGTGGTATCAGGTCCCTTGGAAATGGAGTTACAGCTTGTAGTGAATCACTCAGTGTGAGTGCTGATAACTGAACTCTGGCCTCCTGGAAGAAAAGTATGCACTTTTAACACCACTAACTGCTCTCTTTAGCTCTTGAATTAGCCTTATTTGTTAACTTGAATAAATTTAGTATCACCTCTAGACAAATCTCTGGGTGTATCTGTGAAGAAGTTTCTAGAGTTTTAACTGAGATCCACTCATAATAGGGACAGCACCAGTCCATGAGCTGGAGACATGAACTTAATAAAAAGAAGAAAGTGACAGAAGCATCAGTGTTCATCTCTCCCTGATTCCTTAGTGTAGATACAGTATATACGACCAGCAACCTGACACTGCCAAGGCTGCACCATCTTCTACTGTGATGGAATACCCCATTGAACCAGGCACAAAATGAACTCTTCATCTTTTGACTTAATTTGTCAAATGTTTTGTCTGTGGTGAGAAGATGAAGACAGATGTCTTGGTGGGTTACACAGACTGGATATTGTGACTAGTACCACAGTAGACACAGATGTGCACATATCTCTGTGGCAGGTTGACTTAGAGTTCTTCAAGTTTAGGACTAGAAATGGCTTCTTTTGTATTCATAGACACTATGTGCTCTAGGCAAATTGCTTCCTGTTGTGGGAGGCTGTTTGTTGGTTCCCAGCTGCTTAGTCCCCCCCAAATCACACAGAAACCACATTATTTAAAACACTACTTGGCTTCTTATTGACTAACTCTTACATATTAATTTAACCCATTTCCATTATTCCGTGCATCACCATGAGGTTGTGGCCTACCTGCAAAGTTTCAGCATGTCTGTCTCCAGCAGTGGCTCCATGGCTTCTCCCTGACTCTGCCTACTTTCTCCCAGCATTCAGTTTAGTTTTCCACACCAGGCTCTGTTCTATAGGTCCAAAGCAGTTCCTTTATTAACTGATGGTATTCACAGCATACAGAGGGGAACCCCACAGCTTCCAACTGAGCTGCATCAGCCCTAGTTTTAGTTTTTTCTTTCTTAATGTTCATACTGATTTTTGTAGTGACTTGTTTAATTTATACTCCCACTCATGATGTGTAAGGGCTCCCTATGCCCCACATCTTTGCCTGCATCTATTGTTATTTGTTTTCTTTGTTTCTATATATTCTTTTAAATTTTCCTATGTGTAGCAATGTATTTTGATTTAATATAGTTATTTTGATTTAATATAGTTTTCATCTTTATTTACCTGGTGGGATGTTAAGTGTTTTCATATAATTATCCTTTAATTGTACATTACGTTTTGGAAACTGTTGCTCCATTTCATTATCCCACTTATTATTTGTTGCATTTAGATTTTTGAGTTTTTCATGTTTCTAGACTTCTTTCTAGATTAATAACTAGCTTAAATTTTCTTGCATTCTTTAGTCTGTCACTTCTCTTAATTGCTTCTTTTCTTTTGCAGAACCTTTTTAATTTCATGCATTCCCATTTGTCAATTTTTATCCTCTTAATTTTGTTAAGTATGTTTCTAAAAAGTTAAAACTCTTTCTATATTTTCAAATTTATTGGAATGCAGGCTTTTGAAGTGAGACCTGATGATCTAACTTTCATTGATCTCCCTATCTCTCCTCTTAACTTCTTCATCTCTAGTTTTATTTTTGTATTATTTATGTATTTATTTTACATCCAGTTTCCCCTCCCTCCTTTTTTCCTAGTCCCTTTTCCCATCTTTCCTCTGCCTCATCCCCCCATTCACTGCCCTCTCTATTTCTATTCCATAAAACATGACATATCAAGTTTTAATAAGACTAAGCACCTTGCCTTGTATTAAGGCTGAGCAAGGTGACCCAGTGTGAGGATAAGGGTCCCAAAAGCCAGCAAAAGAGTTAGAGACAGTCCCTGCTCCCACTGTTAGGAGTCCCACAAGAATACCAGACTACACAACTGTCATATATATGCAGAAGTTCTTGGTCAATCCCATATAGACACCCTGTTTGTTCAGTCTCCGTGAGCTCCTGTGAGTCCAGGTTAGTTGATTCTGTGGGTTTTCTTCTGGTGTCCTTGACCCCTCTGACTCCTACAATTCTTCCTTCCTTACTTCAGCAGGATTCCCTGAACTCTGCCTAATGTTTGAGTGTGTGTCTGCATCTGTTTCCACCAGTTGCTGGATGGAACATCTCTGATGATTATTGGGCTAGACACCAATCATATTTGTCTTTCTGTGTCTGGGTTAACTCACTCGGGATGATTTTTTTTCTAGTTTCATCCATTTACCTTCAAATTTCATCTTGTCACTGTTTCTGACAGCTGAATAATACTTCATTGTGTAGATTGCTACATTTTCTTTGTTCGTTCATCATTTGAGGGAGATCTAGGTTGTTTCCAGGTTCTGGATATTACAAATAAAGCTTCTATGAACCTAGGTGAGCAAGTAACCTTGTGGTATGATTGAGCATTATTTGAGTATATGCCTAAGGGTTGTATAGCTGGATCTTGTGGTAGATCAATTCCCAACTTTCTGAGAAACCACAATATTGATTTCTAAAGTGGCTGTACAAGTTTGCATTCCCACCAGCAAAGGAGGAATGGAGGAGTGTTCCTTTTGCTCCACATTCTCTCCAGAATGAGCTGTCACTTGTGGTTTTGATCTTAGCCATTCTGAGAGGTGGAAGGTGGAATCTCAGTAATAAAAACTGCATGGTATTAGCATAAAAGCTGATAGATAGATCAATAGAGTCAAATAGAAGACCCAGATATAAACCCATACACCTATGGCACTTGATTTTCAACAACGAAGCCAAAATTAGACAATGGGGAAAAAAGACAGAATCTTCAACAAATGACGTTGGTATAATTGGAGGTAAGCAAGTAGATGAATTCAAATAGATTCATATCTATCACCCTGCTCAAAACTCAAGTCCAACTGAATGAAAGACCTCAGAGTAAATACAGATAAACTGAACCTGAGAGAAAAGAAATTGGAGAATAGCCTTGAATTTATTAACACAGGAGACAACTTCCTGAACAGAACACTGATTGTGGAGACACTAAGATTGGCAATTAACAAATGTAACCTCATGAAACTGAGAAGCTTCTGCAAGGCAAAAGACAGTGTCAAAAGGACAAAATGGCAGCCCACAGAATGACAAAAATCTTGCTCAACCCCACATCTGACAGGTTGATCTCCAAAATATATAAAGAACTCAAGAAATTAGACATCAAAAGAACAAATAATCCAATTAAAATGGGGTGCTGCTTTAAACAGAGAACTCTCAGCAGAGGACTCTCAAACAGATGAGAAGCATTTAAAGAGATGCTCAACATCCTGAGTCATCAGAGACATGCAAATCAAAACAACTCTACTTTTCTTGAGTCTTTTCTCTTCTGTTTGGCTGACCAATTTTATTTATCAATTGTCAAAATGACTGTCAATTCTAGTTATCTTTTTAGAAAACCTACTTTCATTACATTGATTCTTTGATTTTTTCATTTTACTATTTTTTCCATTGTCTTTATTATTTATTTCCATCTAATATTTTGGGGCTTGGCCTGTTCCTGTTTTTCTAAGACCTTAATGCATATCATTAATTATTTTATTTGAGTTTTCTCTGATGATATTAATGTAGGCATTTATGGCTTTCAACTTTCCCCTTAGAATGACTTTCATTGTATCACATAGGTTCTAGATTATTATGTTCTCATTTTCATTCAATCCTAGGAAATTTTAGATTCTTCTCCTCATTTCTTTGATGTTTCACTTATCCCTTAATAGTGCCATGTTGTTCCACCCCACGGGCTCTGTAGTTTTTCTTGCTGTTAACAGAATACAAAAAATATTTCTGTTTTTACTTTTTCAAAATGTACTTTGTATCTTAAAATGTGATCTATTTTGGAGAAAGTTACATGGGCTGGTAACATGTATTTTGCAATGTTTTAGTGAAATATTCTGTAGATGTTTAACTTAGTTTGATTTGTAATGTCATGTGACTCTGATGATTCTTTGTTGATTTTTCAGAGGGTTCTGGGTGATCTGAGAGTGGATTTAAGATTACCAACTATTTTCCACTGAGCTCAACTCATGTATTTACATTTAGTAGTACCTGTCTTATGAAATTGGGTGTGCTAATGTTTGGTATATGGATGTTTGTCATTGCAATTTATATTAATCAACATAAAATGAGCTTTGTCATCTCTATAGAATAGTTTTGGTTTGAAATCTGTATTGTCAGATATTAGAATTGCTACTTCTGCATGATTTTCAGTCATGTTTGCCTAGAATACACTTTCAATCTTTAATCCCAAGGCTGTTTTTGTATTTGCTAGTGAATTTCATTGTTTATGTGCAACAATAATAAGGTTCTGATTTTTGATCTTATCTATTCATATGGATCATTTAATTAGAAAATTGTGATCATTTAGATTTAAAGTTATCATTGAATAGTATTTATTAATTCATGTTATTTTTATTGGTTTTGTAAGTCTTAGTACTTTCCATATCTTCATGAGAGTATTTGTTCTGTTGCAATTTATTCTTTGTTGTGGTCCCATGGAAGGGCTCATTGTACTCTTTGGTATATAGAATCCCTTCAAAGGCCTTGTGTTGTGCTGCCTAAGTGGTTATAAATTACTTTAGATTTTATTTATCACTTAAAGTTTTCATTTTTATTTCAAACAATAAGGAAGGAAATAAGGAAGGAAGTGAGAGGAAGAAGGGGAGTGAAAACAATTAATACAGTTTGTGGACTGAAATTCCTATATGCTTTGTTTGCATTGATATTTAAGCTATATGAAGTGAAGTCATAGGACATTGAGGGAAAGGTCTTGGCTTAGAGGATTTTGAAGTAGCAGTAGGTGTGCCTCACTACAACAATTGGGGTGTATATTTGCCTCCCTACAACAACAATGGGGATATATATTTGCTATTCATGGAGAGGGTGGCAGTGGGCAATGCATTGAGATTCTCATGTGGACCACCTTTCTACGTGGAGGAGCCCTTTCTATTAGGTATTTTCAGCATTTAAAATACCATATAAGAGGGTTTATTTATATCAATATACCTCATTTATATCACTACAATTTTTATAGTCTTTAGATGTAGCTACATTCTACTGTGCTTCACCTTCTCCGGGGTCAGCTTGTGACCTCCTACAATAACATGTATATAAAAGAAGTCACAATGTAAACCTAAGCTACTTTCTTACTTATATTCTATTTTGTATATTGAATAATTGACACATTTTGGGGATATAATAACACACGAATTAACCTGATCCCTGAGAGGAAGGTTCAAGTGAACTTTAAACTTATCCTTCTGACCTCATTTTCAAGTCAGTGTCTTTTAACATACATTTTTATTCTTTTAGTACATATCAACACTACTACAGTTACTGCTTGGTTTCTTTAGAAGTGCTAGGAAGACCTGTCTCATAGTTATGTGGTCATAAAAAATTTCTCTATCCCTATGTTAGTTTAATCATACCTCTGAGCACCTCTCTCTTTAAATGAGATTTTAAAAATTACTCTCTCTTTTTGAATTATTGCAATCTGATAATGCACCATAAGGAATAAATCTGAAAAAGCACTTGTGATTCTCATTAAACAGTCACAATAAAAGAACAGGGGAGGCTGTTATCAAATGTTCGGTTAGATTATTAAATGGAATGGAAGGCTAAATGGGAAACTGGTTGTACTTAAACTATTGGGAAGATATGTATCTGCGTTGGAAATGAATAATTTTGCCATCCTTTTTAAATTTTACCCATTGAAATGCTTTTGTGAATAATGGGATGTTTGGACTCATAAAGGATGTTGCGTACACATTGAGATGAAATAAATCTTTTGTATGCTGGCAGGAAGAAAGAACTGAGGTTACTTACCTGGATCAGGCAGTAATAGGAATCCTCAAGGATTCCTGGAGTTCAGGATAAGGAGGGAAATCCAGTTCAGACCTTATTCTCAAATCTACTTCACCTCTGTGGGTGGAAATATGAGCAGTGCATGTGTGGGTAGTGCAGCTGTAATGTATGTAGGACAGGTTTTACATGGAAGAGGCAGTGGAAGGGTCAATTACATCAGTTTACATTTTATAAAAGAAATAACTGTATGCCTTAACACCTTTTCTTAGTTTTGCCAATGGAAGTCCCCCTAGTCCATGCCCTAAAGCTCCTGGTACTTCTGTGAAGATCTCTGACACTACTAGAAAGAGGGTTCACTCCTGCCCACCAGTCATTGAACTTATAATTTATATCATATAGGTTATAAAAATGTTGTATTAAAACTAACACCATAAATAGCCACATAGACTCTTATTAATAGGTAGAATCAAAAGTAACGTATTGTCAATCTTCTTTGTTGTTTAATAGGCTGATAGAAAAATAGATTATTAAGTCATACCTCACACTTAAATAATGGGATTTCGGGATAAAGAATAGCTCCATCTGAAAAATCTTTAATTTAATTTTTTATTTTTGGGGAATTTCATACAACAATATTAAATTTACATCATTTTCACTCCTGCCTCTTCTCCATCTCTTTCCATAACTCCACCCCTTTCAAATTTATGATCTCTCTCTCTCTTTCTCTCTCTCTCTCTCTCTTACACACACACACTACATATACATATACAATTCACTGGATCCATTTATTATTCTCCATATGTACATGAGTTTAAGGGTGATCCCTTGGCAATGGATAATCCATTAGGGACTCATCTTGGGTAAAACTGATCATCATTTTCTCAGCAGCCACTGATTGCCTTCATCTTTTCATGCAGGGATAGGCATTGTGATGTTTCTCTCATCCATGTTGGTATGCAAGCTGGTATGGTTGCTATGCAGGTCTTATTTAGGTGGCCATACTATTGAGATATCATGGGTGTGGCATCCCTCCCATCCAAAATTTAAAAAAAAAAAACTATTGTAAGATGCAGAAACCACGGAGTTTGGGCCTGGTGGCAGGGATAGGTCTTCAGAGGCATGTCCTTTGGAACTACTTTACCCTGCCCCTTCAGTGACTGTACCATCCTGGCTCTGACACTGCTTTGTTGTTCTTCCCTTAACATAATAAACCAAAAACTCTGGATTCATGAGAAGGATAAAGTTTTCTGCTCTTTAAGTTGGATTCTCCCATTCTTTGTCATAGAAATTAGGAAGAATTAACACAGACACATATATAGACTTGTTGGCACCATGGAACACTCCTGGAATCTCAGCAGTAGGGAGGACCAGAAGTTAAAGTCTAGCTTCCAGGGTTGAGTTCAAGGCCAGTCTGGTTACACAAATTCCTATCTTTAAATAAAAAAGAAAAGAAAGAGAAAGCAAGGATAAAATAATGATAGGAATTTTAGGACCCTTCAAAATATTTCAATAAAAGTATAATAGAAACACCTACCTCTTAATAAAAATAATATGAAGAAAGATACAGTTAAATTTTTCTTAATTTCACTACAATGGATTTAGTGTTCTCTAATAGTAACATAAAATAAGGGTGGAAGAAAACCTTTAGCTTACTTAGACTGTTGATGTTGGCTTAATTTTCCCTTCTGATATACACTTGAAATGCAAGTTCAAAACATGGAGTGCAAATACCCTCTCATTTCAATAAATTGCCTCAGAATCCTAGCTCAGAGCGAGCACCTTGTCTTATGTACAGGGTGGTGTGTTTCCCCCATCCCACTCTTGCTCAAGATGGACAGACAACACTGCCCTCTGGGTTTCCAGCTACATAAAGTGGAAACTTTGTCAGACTTGATGTCACTGTTGAGTATCCATAGTCATATTTTGGCAAGGAAATTGGAGTCTGGCAGCCCTTTTCAATAATTTCCTATAATGCAAGAGGGCTTAATGCCCCTATTACAAAACTGATTCTATTATACCTCCTCTCCAGAACTAATGGAGCACTCAACTTATTCATGTTAAAGAAAATGATTGAATATGAAAAGCTTCCAGAGTCTGCTTCATGCCAGGATGAAAATGGCTCTGTTCTTTATACTGACCAGAGAAGTCACCCCTTAATTAAGTTTATTGTTATTTTGCACCTGCCAGGAAGTCCCTCCCAAAGCACAAAAAGGCCCATTTGTTGGAACCTATTTTAGATCTTTCTTTAAAAACTTTATTTTTTAAAGGAACAGTTACAAAAGATAAGTTGTTTTTGCATGCTGATGAAATACACATACTTTCAGCTTCTTATATGAATTAAATATCATGAAGCCCTAAGATGTAGGTATTATGATTACCATCAAGGATGGAGATGGCAAAGACTCATGACCATTAAGTAGGTGCTACAGAGTAGGGTTTTAAACAAAATCCTCCTGGGTTCTTATCCTCCATGATAAACTATTTCCATTTAGCTGAAGCATATGAGAGAATTTAGGCATCAAATTGGAAGTTAACTCAAAAACTTTGAAAATATTATATGGCTACTGGCTGTAATTCAATCACAGTTTCAAGGTAGATAACTTCCAGTGCTAATTAAATGAAATTTTTATCCAGTGACTCAGCTAAATAGATACAAATGAATCAACACATTGAGGCAGTGTGCATTGTGTCATAATGCAGGTAAAGATTGAACAGACATCTCAGAGAGATAAGTTCATTATAATCATTCCTATATTGTAGGACTTAGCTTTAGTGGGGAAATGGCATTTGGCCACTCCTTAGAATATTTGTGAATGGTTTAGACAAGTAGGTTCAGGGAGAGGAAGAAAACTGTGAGACCAAGAATGAAAGTTCTGGCTGTTTATGAGTTATCTTGCTGATCTAGGGCATTAGCTTGAGATGCTTGAACTATGAAAAGTAAAAGCAGCATGGGTTCCAGGATATTAGAGTCAAATGAGTCCATAGAGAGTATTTAGTCTTCAGAATTTTTATTGAAAGATATACCAAGGCCAAAAGAATTATTATGTCCCAGTTTTGTACATATGGGGTCTTTTGTAGAAAGCTGCAAAGAGAACTGCTAATTTGAAAAATTATGTGACATTTATTTTACAGATAAAACTACATGTTGAGTTTATGAAATTAGATTCAGGCAGAAGATGGATTCAAGCTTTGACCTATATTCATCTCTGGACTTTGGCAAAGTCTTAAATTCTGCCTCTCTAGTCCATCACTCACTGATTTGGGGACAAGTTGATTAATTACATTCTTGATGATAAAATAGTTCCTACCAAGATAAACTTGGTGCCACTTAGATATTACCATGCAGTTCATCCTGGCATAGAGTAAGTATATACTTATCACATTTATTTTTTATAACAGTGATTTAACATTGAATAACACTTGATGACAATGGAGATCATATTTTTCAAGGTGAGGAAAGTAAAAGCAGATTGGCAGAGATTGGAATATTTCATGAAGGAGGTGAAAAGTCACCAAACTGGTTAATTAAGAAAGGAAATAAGAACAGAAAATTAAATGTCAGAGTCTGTAACTTTTGGACAAGAGTTTAAAGGGGACTGTGCATGTTAATGCAGATGACCACAGATCAGACCATTGAGCAAAGAGCACTGACATTGATCAACATGGGGAGCAAGGAAAAAGAGAGAACCTGGGAATGAATATGAGGTGAGGTTGAAATACAGTATGAGGAAAATCTTTTGAAGTTATCCGGAGAGATTTAGACATCATGAAAGAGCCCTGAGTTAATTAGAATAGAGGCCCCAGGAATGTTTCTTAGAATAAAAATCAAGGCTGTTAGAAGGATTTATATAAATGCCTGCAAGATGGGAAAGGAGAGGCAAGGATAAGGAAAAAGAAAAAAATACCAGGGAAGAGTAAGAAACTATCCAAAAATGGAATTATTATAGCTGAATGCAGTACGAGAAAGTGATGGTGATGGATCTCCAAAGCCAATGCTCTGAGATATAGCTGCAGATGAGAAAGAGCTCCAGTGTTGGTGTTGCTGGCATCAGGGAGGGGGTGTGCAGTCGTTGCTTACAAAACCTGAGGTTAAAGACAGCCTTCTGTACATTGAGAAATGACTTTGAGGAGAAACATCAGAAACAGAGAGGACCTGGTACCTTAGGCTGGTTTTCTTTTTTCTTTTTTATCTAATAGAAAACACTTGGGATGAGAGTAGAGAGCCACAAGGTGAATTTTATTTTTATATTGAGTGACACTATTTAAGAATAACCTATTAGAGAAACACAGATTGAAGACATATAAAGCCCACAGAAGCACCTCCTATATACAGAGTAGAATTAATTACAAAATACGAAGATTTACTGTGAAAATGACAGTCCAAGAGAGAATGATCACATCATAGGCAGATTCAGAAATTATTGAACTCATTGGCAGGTTAGCTGAGGGAGGTCCCAGGTTGGAATTGTCTTTTATCTAAGTGAGAAGTGATACCACTGCCCATTATGAGGAGATAAATATATTATTCACGAGAGAACAGAAATATGTAAGGAAATATAGATTCCATTGAGAAAGATTAAGTAAATAACCATACAGTTGTATTTGATTCAGAAGGTGGTGTAGATGGGGTGGAACTGTAGCTCAGCAGTAAGAGTGCTTGCTCATCATGTGCCAGGTATTTGATTCAATCCTTAACCCTGCATGTAAAGAAGACAGTATGGATTGTAGAGCAGAGATTATGTTATGTACATATTCCTTCTCACCGCTTAGGGGATAGATTAAAACCAAGAGACCAGGAAAGGCTTCTTGTTGCTGGGTAGATGTGACAGAACTCCAAGGAAGGAGACATGTCTAACCTCAGTGGGGAAATCAAATGTCACCAACATGATGTGAAGAAAAATAATTGCCACAATGGGAAGGTTTTGAGTAGGAAAAATAATCATGGAGCTAAATTAAAAATTCTTAAGATAAGACATGTAGAGGAAGAAGTGAGACAGAGTACAATCAGAGGGAATGTTTTGCACTTGCAATACAGAGGGAAAATGCATTTTAAGTGAGGATGAGATCAATTAATGACAGTGATATTGTACATCTTATCACAAAACTGGACATAAGAAGTTTCTTTAGTTTTAAAGATGAATAATTAATATAACACACATCACAATGTGAAAAAGACAGTTTCATAATTATTACTGTATTGAAAGAGCTATACAATAATCCCCACAAATTTAAACATCATTTTACTCTCAAAAGCAATCCTGTAACCATCAGCCCTCACTCCTCCTTTGTTGGTGGAGACTGTTTGTTTGTTCCCGGCCACACAGACCCAAAATAATTACACAGAAACTGTATTAGTTAAATCACTGCTTGGCCAACAGGTTAGGCATTTTTCTAGCTAGCTCTCATATCTTAAATTAACCCATTCCTATTAATCTATGCATCACCACAAGGCTTGTAGTTTACCTGTAAAGTTCCTGGGCATCTCTCTTTTAGATGCAACTACATGGCATCTCTCTGAAGGACTGTCTCACCTTCTTTAGGCACCTTCAGCAGTCATTTTTCTATGGGTCCTGCATATCCAGCTCATACAGCATGTCATCAAGCAGTCCAGGCAAGAGCAATTTCTTGCCCAAATGGCTAACAAACTCCATAAAGAGCCTTTTTGATGACCATCATTCTCTTGAAGTAGATTGGTACTGCCAGGAGCAGAAGTGTCTCATTGTCATGAAAAGTCCTAAGTTCTTAAAACATTTTAAATACCATATTCTGCTAGTCTTTGAAAGGTTTGAGGAATACCTATGTATCTCTATCCACCAAATCACTTTCGTCTCAAAGGAATCTACAGGTTCTCATCCTCTGTGGAAACAAAAGAAGATCCTCTTTTCCAAAGCAACATATCCTTAGACCCAAATTTGAAGTCAAAATACATTTAAAACATACATGTTGGTTTAGCTTTGCAGCCTGTACAATGAAATGTTTCTCTGTACTTAGCTCATTCACAGTCAAAAAA